>JAYJMH010056204.1:0-35944 GCA_036873815.1 Phacellophora camtschatica | reverse complement strand
TTTCTCATTCTATGTATACTACGCTCTACTTATATGTATTGAGCACTTTATCACGGACAAATCAACATACTGATTTTCTAGATATATATATACAATACATGGTTCCTGATTTTCAATTTTTTTTTTAATTGTTAAAATGTGAGTTGCATGTATCCTTGCATATACAGTTGAAATATGCTATGGTAGACTCTCAAGGATAATGGAAATTTGTTCAAGATATTGAGTTTTAGAAATAACCAAAGCTAAACCAACGCTGAAAGCTTTCAAGGGATGTACAAAACAGTCCTTTTTTGAGCAAGTTCAAGTTAGAGATTCAACTGTATATATCTCAAAAGCACCCTGTTTGCATATCAATCGTACAAGATATGAAACTTATCAAACTCCTGATGTCATTGGGTGTCATTCTTGACTCTTTTGTTTCTTTTCACACTTAAATGCTGGAAAAAATAATGGAAAACGTTTGCAAACTTTTGACAAGAAATTTGATTTACTGATATTTAAAAATGAAGAATATTTACTTAATATATTTAAGCACTGGAATACAAAGACCTTACAACGGTTTTATAAATTTATTACAAACGTGAGAATACAAACATCATCATGATTACTGGCAAGAGATAGCCTGATAACTAATGAACAAGTTGAGACCTTATGGAACACAAATGCAAATGTAGCAGCGTACATTTGGAAATTTTTCCGTTTCTTTTAAATGCAAGAATTTTCTAAAAGAACTGTCTGGTGCACACAAGATTTGAAGGGACCTCTTCATTTTGTCAGTATTCAAAGACACTTTCAATGATTTTGGAGGAGGCAGTAGTGACAAGACAGATTATGTTTGGGCTTTATTGTTATAATATTAGATAAATGTTAGAACAATTGCCTTAATAATGCCCCCCCCCCCCCAACATATAAGTTCTTACATATGGGCTTCCAATATATGTCTTTTTGCTTTAGTTCGAAAGACCTAGCACACTTTTGCTTTGATTGAAAGGGACTCTTACTTTTGAAGAATGCTTAACAGCAAACATAAGAATACATTAGCTTTTTGCATTGGTTTGAAAGGTCTTTAAACACGCTAAAAGCTCTCTTGAGTTTGCAAAACTAATATGTATACTTTTGTTTTGCTTCAAAGGGAATCTAACACCAAGACACAAAGAGATTTTCAATCGAAATCCGTTATTTATGGGCATGCGAGTACCAGAAGTGAAAGAAACAGAACCTTTGGAGAATCGGTATCCAAATATTATGCATTATGCACTGGATATAATTAAGGTTATATTTTACATCAATATTTTATTGTCGTGGGCTTTTTATGATATTTTTTATTAACATAAACTCAATAGCTTTGTTTTTACGCAGCATCTTGTTTATTTCTTTGTGTATATGTAATAATTTTTGCAAGTTGCTGCGTTAATTAAAAACAATAAACAGGTAAAAGCTGTACAGCACCACCTGTCAATCGATATAATCCAATCAGTTTCCTTCTCCTCTAGCGCAAAACAATAGTCTATTTACGGAAGGAGCCTTCGTTATACGATCAGTGCAATCCTTTCTGACCCATGTCATTGAAACCACAAAAACTTTTACATCCAAACCTCGATACAACACAATTTTTTGTGCAGGTCAAATTCGTGTGGTATCCTGAGGTTGGCGTTATACCCAGTTAGCTTTCCACGAAAAACAAGATTCGTGCCAACAAATGTCATGGCGGAAAGGGAGGCTGGCGTTAAAACTGGTGAAGTTATAACAGGGTTTGACTGTATCTTTAAAGAAGCGAGCACATGCTGTATTGTCAATCAAATTCATCAAACTTTATTTGATGAAAATAACTTTTCAAGCACTAACTCGAAGAAACAGTTACACCAGGCGTAAATGCGCTTAAAATACTTATTGACTCGTGAGTTGAGTGAGTTATCGTATTTTACGTGCCTAGCCCGCAAAAGTCTCGAGATGACTTGTTTCCAGCATAATTTCCAGCATAATTTCCAGCATAATAATAGGACACGGGTTACACATAATTTCTTTTGCCTTTGCCTGGAATTACAGAGAGTTAGCATCTCTCCTCACACTTTCGCAGCAAGTATGACCTTGGTGGGATTCGAACCCACGACCTTGAAGTTATGAGTCCGGTGCCTTAACCACTAGGCCATGCTTGCTTTCATCGTAACCTGAGGTGCATAAAGTTTCAAATGGACGTATTTATTAAATTCATTGATACTCGAACAACTTCACTTTAATTTGCATACCTTTTTTAACTACTTTAATTTGCTTTAATTTGCATACCTTCACTTTAATTTGCATACCTTTAATTTGCATACCTTCTTTAACTGCGAAAATAGCTGTATTCATCACTATTATGTCACTATTACATTTGTTTCGTTTATTGAAAAGTGAAATTTGTGTAGACTTTTGGGGAAACAGGTCGCGGAAGATTATGATATTGATGTTTTTGAATATTTAGTTTACGTGAATCAAAAAGATATACGCCTGAACCTGTATAATAAAATAATCTACATTACAATTTGCCATTGATGGCAGGAGAAGAAGGTGGAATTTCAAAGACACAAAGGGGTTCTTTCTAGTACTAGCAGTTTGTCTTCTTTTTTTTCATGCTGTTTTCTTCATGTGTAGATTCTCCCGAGAAATTGGCTAATGATTTCGAAATTCAAAGCTGGGGAGAAGAGTTGGTGAATGAAAATGCCTGCAGCATCAACGTAAGTTGGAAAGTAGAAAATAGATTATGAGTGGTATTGTGAATGCTACATTGTTACAGAAAGAATATATAAGAAATTTGCCTCTGGGCTTTGAAGTAAGGGTTTCTTATTTTGGCACATAAAGTTAAATTTGTATTATTTAACATAATTCATTGAGAACCACTCCATGAATATAGCTTTTGAGCCATGACAATTACAAAAAAAACTACCAAAATCAATGCAGCATCGTTTTTTGCCTAAACTGAACAAAACAAACGATTTAGCAAGAAATAGTTTCAACCAAACAATTTGAAAACTTAAAATGTTTCATGTGACCGGTTTCTTACAGTTTCTTCCAAGAGGTTACTACAGTTTCTTGTGACCGGTTTCTTGCAATTTTTTCTAAGAGATTACTACAGATTCTTGTGACCGGGTTCTTATGAAGAAAATGAGTGAGTCATGAGAAGAGTCGTATGGCTTTGCCTCATTGATAAGCAACGAAAAATTGTATATTTTCAGTTCTTAAATACGCACAAATTGCTTTTGTTTCAGTTGCTTTAAGATAAGCTTTTGTATTAAGGCCCAAGTGACAAGAAATTACTTTAGATCCTATCATCGTAAGAAAAATATAATAAAAGGGAGCCTCCAAACTCTAAATTTTCCGGGGCCCATCATTTCTCTCGGTGGTCTGCTTCTATTACTCTATTCACATTAGTTATTTTTTCATTCCTTTATTTAATGTTAGTAAACAAATACAGCTTTAACTAATTAATTAACACTGACCTCTAATTCAAATATATGATTTTCACAATATAACACGTTTTAAAATATATAAAATATTATATATAAAAATAACTAAAGCTGTCCATGTTTATGTTGTGTAACCTTTCGTATGTCAGGGAGTACCTGGAAATGGAAAATTCACGAGTACGTCTGAACTGGCACAAACGTTGACATCAATCATTTTCATGAGTACAGTTGAGCATGCCGCTGTCAATCTGCCATTGTATGATGAATGTGCCTTTATACCTAATTACCCTGTGTTACTGCGGAGTAGCCCGCCCAATTCGAAGGTAAGAGTGATATGACTATTGAAGTAATAAAGCTTTGTACAGAAATCACTTGATATGTGGACTTGAGGAGGGGTGGTGCACATACAAACTTGATAGCAGGTTTGCTTAATTCGAAAGCAAACCTGCATTAAACAAACCTAATATTTTAATTTTGTTTGTATTCAAGCACATTTACCCCTTGTTAGTGCTTAATTCTGTAAGGTTCTCCATTTTTCCAAATGGTGTATTTGTGGGGCGGGGAGGGGGAGGTTGAATAAGTTAGTTCTATAGTCGTTTTGACAGCGCTAACATCAAATGCATACATATGGCACTTTAGCATAGACTAGTCAATGAATTTTTTTTAATGTTCTCGGGCTTTAAATTTATCCGAAAAGCCATCCATTATTTAAATGTCATCTGTGCTCCTTATTTGGTAATTTTTGCGTTGTTATGATACATTGTTTCAATTTGCCATTCAGGATGAACTAAGAATGGCACACATAGTTGATTCATTGCCGATGAAGCATACATCATTGGAAATTATTGCTGTCAACAAACTGTTAAGTCAAAGAGAGACAAGTGGCCTCGCGGATTCAAAAGCGCAGTTCCAGCATGATCCTATTTCCATTGCAGCAAAGCATCGGTGAGTGAATTAGTTTAAAAGATTCATTATTTTGTTAATATATTATATTGCTGCATGCATTGGGTTTTTTTAGAACAGTTTTAGAGTTTTAACCAAGTCCCCAGAAAAAATGATATAGGCCTTTGTAAAATTAGCGGTTGGTAGCTCCCGTTTGGATACAATTATCTAAAGTTTCTCCAGTGGGTAAAATGGCTTTATTTGACTATGAGCCCAAGTCAGTTTGCTATGTTAGATTATGGGGCCCCAGTTCAATTGTACTCCAATGTGAGCCTTTTGTTTGCTCCCTTTCTGGGTGGTTGGTCTCAAAAGTTTGTGAAACGTGGGAATGACGACAAGGATTCATGGATGTGATAATTCTTACCATATTGTGTCCACGTTCAAGAGAATAAAGAATGTGTATTTCTCTTCTTGATTTGCTATTTGCTCTCAGAAGTCATTCATTGTGTAATTCCTGATAGCTATTGATGAGAAAAGCTTCTTCTTTTTTCTTTCATATCCTTATAAGACAGATACAACGTTACACTACTATACCACAGTGCTAGCATGAAAAAGCATAGCAAGACTATGGCCTTTACATTAAATATATACATAGTTATAATAACGAAAATGTGAAAAATACCAATATACGGGAAGAACATTACACTAGAGAAGGAACCGTTTGAGCAGTTCATTCGATTGAAAGTGTTCAGAAGCATGAATATATTTTAATGCAGCAACCAATATTTTCGGGGTTTAAATCAGTTGATGATTTTTCATTGCCATGAAAAATAGTTTGTAAATTTTTTTCACTCGAAGGGGTTAAATTTTCCTGAAAATGGACCAAAGCACAATAATAGATATTTTTTATTTCAGGATATTTTTAGCTCACTTGATAAGGATGCAGACTTTGATTTTGCCCAGAAATATGAATTTTATTTCTAGGCTATTATTAGAGCCTATGGTAAGGCTATAGCCTTTGTTTCTGCCCAATAATATAATTTTAATTTCAGGCCGTTTTGTAGCTAAGTTTTCGAAGTTATAGCCTCATTTGAATTATTGGCTATACTTAGCTCATTTGGCAAGGCTATACATAGCCTCAGCTTTTGCCCCAAAATTGATATTTTTATTATAGGCCTTATTTAGTTCGTTTGGAAAGGCTATAGCCTTAGCTTTTGTCAAAGAATAGTTATTTTTATTACTGGCTATAATTAGTTACTTTGCTAAGGCTATAGCCTTAGCATTTCCCCCAAAATTTGTATCTTTATTATATACCATATTAAGCTCATTTGAAAAAGCCTTAGCCTTAGCCTTTGCCCAAGTATAGGTATTTCAATTATTGGCTAAATTTAGCTCATTTTGTAGAGCTATAGCCTTAGTCTTTGCCCGTAAATAGTTATTTTTATTATAGGCTTTATTAAGTTAATTTGGCAAGGCTATAGCCTTAGCCTTTTCCCCAGAATAGTTATTATTATTATAGTCCATACTTAGCTCCTTTTGTAAGGCTACAGCCTTGGCTTTTGCCCAAGAATAGGTATTATTAGTATAGTCCACTTTTAGCTAATTTGGCAAGGCTATAGCCTTACCTTTTCTCCAAAATGGATATTTTTATTTTAGATTATATTTAGCTAATCTGGCAAGGCTATAGCTTCAGCTTTTTCCCAAAAATTGATATTTTTATTATAGAATATATTTAGCTCATTTGGAAAGGCTGTAGCCTTAGCCTTTGCCCCAGAATAGGTATTTTTTATAGGCTATTTTTTGCTCATTTGCCAGAACTGTAGCCTTAGCTTTTACCAAAGAATATATATTTTTATTAGTGGCAATAATGGATCTTTTGTAAAGGCTATAGCCTTAGCTTTTCCCCCAAAATTGATAATTTTATTATATAATATATTTAGCTCATTTGGAAAGGCTATAGCCTTAACTTTTGCCTGAAAGTGGATATTTTTATTTTAAATTATATTTAACTAATTTGGAAAGGCTGTAGCCTTAGCCTTTGCTCCAGAATATGTATTTTTTAGATTCTTTTTTTTGCTCATTTGCCAGAACTATAGCCTTAGCTTTTACCAAAGAATAGGTATTTTTATTATTGAGATTAATTAGCTCATAATGCCTTTTCCCCAGAATAGCTATTTTTATT
The DNA here is from genome assembly GCA_036873815.1 of Phacellophora camtschatica. Lineage (NCBI taxonomy): Eukaryota > Metazoa > Cnidaria > Scyphozoa > Semaeostomeae > Ulmaridae > Phacellophora > Phacellophora camtschatica. The sequence continues at coordinate 29,437 of JAYJMH010056204.1, read as the reverse complement.
TTAGATTATATTTAGCTAATTTGCCAAGGCTATAGCCTTAGCTCTTCCCCCAAAATTGATATTTTTATTATATGCTATATTAGGGTCATTTGTAAAGGCTATAGCCTTTGCCAGAGAATAGTTATTTTTATTACTATGGACTAAATTTAGCTCATTTTTTATAGCTTTTTTCCAAGAATGGGTGTTTTTATTATTGGCTAATTAGATCATTTGCCAAGTCTATAGCCTTAGCTTTTTATGTTAGGCCTTTGTTGATTTGATGTGGAATGATCCTACCATGAATATTTCATTGGATTTTCATTTATCTTTTCAGCTTCATTGGGTCTCTGCGAGAGGTTGGATCAACGATCAATATGCGAAACGAAAAAAGAAGATGTTTTTATGATTACTTGAATCCTGGGGTTAGCCATGCTCATCCGCAATAAATTAATTGTCAAAAATGTAATGCATTTAAATCGTCAATATATGGTTGCTTTGGCTCTTTTTAGAATACATCATGGAGCAGCCTCGTTCTCAGCAATATTTTTAATCCTTTCACGTCCGGAGTTATTTCTGGCAACCATGCAAATCCTGTGCAACCTTTATTCTGCACGGGGTAGCACATTCAAAGTAAAACAATCTATATGACGGACTTACGTTGACATCTCTAAAATTTTAATAGTTCTACCTGCATTTACCTCCTGAAAATATCTCGTTTTACGTTGTTTGTCAATGGGTCTCATGGCTCTTGCCGGGGTGAAAGTGTCAAGGGAAATATTTTGGTCGGTGTTAGATCATGGCATAGATAAGAACGAGGGTTATCCTCAGATATATGACAAATATTGTGGCTTTTTTGAGTTTTGATGAGACAGTAGACCTTTCCCGAATTTATCTGAAAAACTTGTTCCAAAAAAAGAACGCTAAATTTAAAATTCTTTATTGAAAATGTGATCAAATGCAAAAACCGCATGAATGTTTGGTCACTCAAATGAATGTTTGGTCACTCAAATGAATGTTTGGTCACTCAAATGAATGTTTGGTCACTATAACTCTTTTTGTAACCAATAACTTCTACGGTAAAAACTCTCAATAGCTTCTACGGTAAAAACTCTAAGTTTGGCCTAGTTTTCGCGAAAAACAATTTAAGCGGAACCGAGGCCAGACTTGACAAATGAAATATTGAAGTTTAAGTCAGGATCCGACTGATAACAAGCAACCTCGTGCCCAGGGCTATTTCATACAATACCCCCCTGGTACCTACCTGGCTGTTATGCGTTTTCATTGGCTTGTGAAAAACAATAAGCATGAAAATCAACATTCGACTGGGTCTCGAGAGATTGCAAGATTTGAATATGAAAAACGGACAGCCATAGTAAAATTCGAAAAATAAATTATTTTGACGAGGCATAAATTTTGGAGCTTGCATAAATCTACGTAGGTGTCAGGTACCACGAGGAAATTTTTTTCTGAATGAAAAAGCTCTGGGTACGAGGTTGGATAACGAGAAGATTTTAATATTAAAGAAACATATTATAATAGAACTCGAATATCGAGAATATTGTTCGATTGAAGTTGCATAAATTAACATTTTGCTATTCTCTAAAAAATTATTTCTGGGAAGGACCTTGCTTGTGTTATGGCAAGAACTCTAAAGCCTTAGTCAAGCGTCCTGAACATAGACCGATCAGTGAATTTAGACATTTCTCAATATTCAATTGAGGTGTGGTCAAATACACCGAACATTTCACCGAACATTTTACAAAGAAAATGTGCCTTCACAGGGACAGAGAAGTGGGGTGACAAGGATAGTGGGTCAAAATCAAAAGTAGTTCAGAATTTTAATAAAATTGCGGATTTGATGAGAAAAATTAAAACGCAAGAAGCATTTGCAACAATTGCATCGAACAAGGTTTTCAAACGCACCGAACTTTTCACAAAACATTAATGTTGAATTTTGTTCGGTGAAATGTTGGGCAGGTTTGACTGGGGCTTAATGAGCTTGCCATTTCTTGTGGCTTTATGAAGAATAATGAATGCTATGTGCCTATTAAACGTTATTGGCAGAGTGGAAAAGTTTATTCTGCGCTTACAATCTTGATGTTATCTGTTTAAAAAATGGGAATTCGGACGCCAAAATGACAGTTCCAGATAATTTGTCATCATATTAATTGAATCATTTTGCTGTCTTCTGTTTGTAATTGTTTTTCTGTTGTTTTCAAAAAGGCAAAACAACAGGAAGGAGATAAAATTAATTGATATGGTAGGAAATTATCTGTAACTACTATTTGGCGTCCAAATTCCCATGCTTGAAGTAATATTCTCTGTGATTCACTTATAGGCCTAAAATTATTTACGTAGATCTTTACAAAATGTTGTCTACAACAATAGGAATCTTGTGAAGTGGCGTACGTTAAAATTTTTCTGTTGATTTAAAAAATCTCGTTTTTTGGCTTAAAGTACAGCTGTAAACATAACATTTTGGAGCAAATTACATGGCCAGTTTAAAAATTCACAGTTTTGGCATAAAAATAAGGTTAAAGCCTAAAATTTAGGCAAAAATTGACCAATTTAATAAAATCTAATTTTTTAGCCAAAAAGCAAAATAAGATTTTTGAGAATTGGCTAATTTTGGCCTAAATGATAAGGTTAAGGTTAAGGATAAGGTAAGTTAAGTTAAGTTAAGTTAACGATGGGGTAAGTGTGGTCAAAACTGACCAGGGACAGGAGTACCGCCCACCCAAAAACTGATCAGGAAAGGAGTACCGTCCATTCTTCGCCTCCGGCTGTGGCCGACCTACTGACTTACTTTAGACTAAAAAAAGAATTTTTTAAAACTGGCCAATTTTTTCGAAATTGGGGCAGTACCGGCCGGACCAACAGAAAGTTCAGATGTTTGAAAATTCACCAAAATTTGACTTTTGTCACGAATATCAAAAAATTGTTTTTTTTTGCTAACGTAAACGACCCAATTAATTTTGGAAACCGCAGTTCTTTTGGTGACATGAAAAAGTTTATCCCTGAAATGGCATGGCGTAGAAATTTGTCATACTGATACTGGAAACGTTTGATAAGAGGGGTACTTCACTACCTGGTCATACGAAGGTGTGCCGCCACCAAAATAAATATGGGAAAAATGTTTGAGTATATAAATTCAACAGAGCATTAGTACTTGGTTTACGCATAGTAGTATTATGTAGCCGAGAAAGCACTCAATTTTAGGCCTAACTATAATTCAAGCCATTTAGAAAATTACGAAAAGATTAAATAGTTGGCCCTCTAAACGTGTTATTTTTGAGGTTCTGGAGTAGGATTATTGTTTTTTAACATCTCCCAAGTTTGCTGGTGTTATGATTTGTTGGTAACATTCTTTGTAATGTTTTTGTAATTTGCTGTTGTTGTAAATTTGGGAATTAACTGATACTGTGGTGTTGTAAATTTTTCTTAGAATAATCCCTGAGGTAGTGAAGTAGGCTCCGGGCCAGATAATTTGTTGCGAGGCATCTCTTCATTTGAAGCAAGCATGTAAACAGTTTAAAGGAAACAATGGTTGAATAGAACAGCAGTAGCGCATATTACGAAAATCCCAGAGAAAAATCGAAAAACAAATTACTTGTCTCACTTTCATCGTTGTTATATCACGTTATATTTCATGATATTCAAGTATGCTTAATATTCTGTAAGATTGGTATCAAAATATAATTTGGCGATTTTTTATACGTCCACATATTGTCGAGTCACTCAATGCGAAAAGTCTACATACAATCAACTTAGAAGAAAATACAATGACATTAAATTTTTTTAACGATCAAATTTTGTCCGAAAGATGGATCGTCCGAAAGATGTTAACTTCTCTAAAAAACGACAAAAACTCATTTTTGCAATATTTTTTGTTTAAGGACAATACTTTTTCCATAATTGTTCAGTGTCCCTATTAAGTTAAAATTGAAAGAAAATTCGGCAAATATAACCATTTTCCTGAAAGATTTGCTCAGACTAAAGAAAAAACATTTTGCCAGTTCTGCAGGTGTCCGAAAGTTTTTGTTGAAGACCTTCGTATGAAATCTCGAAACTTTTGATGTCAATGTTTCTGTCAAATTAAATCTTAAATCATTTAATTTTCTTAGAGATTTGAACATAAACTTATCAGAATTTTGAAAAGCCTAATTTTCGGCTAATAGTAACCTTACCAATTTTGAAAAGCCTCGTTTTCGACCACAACCTTACTATTTCTTAGCGAAAATAGTCAACGGTTTTTCTGGAGTGTGTTAATAATAAATAACTTCATTCCATGGCACAAAATATCTCGTTCCCGAACTTTTTACAACTTTACACAAGTTTGTGAACACTCACGTACAAAATATTTTACTAGCATCTTTCAGAAAATATATCACATTGAGTCAATCATATTTCAGTACTTTACTTCACGAAATCTGATTGGTGTTCCAAAAAGTTGGAGCGGCAGCCCAGTTTTTCAATTGTTTGTTTTTGAGGCCATTCTTGTTGACCCAGACCAAAGCGACATCAAATTCATCAGACAGCGTGATATAAGGCTGAAATTAAACTGAATAAAATATATTGAAGATTTTTATGCGCAAAATACATCAAAATACAAAATCAAAATACAAGGTCCCGCAATTAAAAAAGCGCAAACCTATGGTCTCTTTATCTCAAAATAACAATAGGAAAACAATTTAAACTATATTGAAGCAAAATAGCCTGCGTACAGCCGGTAAGCAAAAGGGCTCAATCTGAAAAATTAATTTCTTAAATGTGAGGCCTAACTTGCTTTGGTGCGTTTTGAACATACACAAATGCTTTCAAGTAAATAAAATAAACTAAACTAAAATTACGTTAATGCGTAATGCATTATTAAAATTTACAGTTTGACGTTTGTGCAAAATCGTTATCAATAGACAACAACAACTTTTCATGCAAACATGAAATCCCTCAATGAAAAAAGTAATATTTTTATTGAGAGTTGGCAAGTTCCAAATGTCTTTCAAATCTTAATCTTGTTCATTTAATTTCAAATATCTATGTAAAAGGTTGCAATTGTTGTTGCTTAAAGAGAAGCAGTTGCAGTAAGGCCCCGATAAACTAGGAAACATTGTGATACGACACTGTTGCATGATCACCAAAACAATGTTGCATCAATTCATGAGGCATGACCAAACTTGTGAGACAAAGTTGTCAGACATTTCGTTGCTGTTGCTAAAGTTTCACTCAATTTTGGTGAGGAAATCTAATTGGTAATGTAGGTGCACAGGAAAGTGAACGAACATTTTGTGAACATTTTGCTTTTAGAGGTGCTGGATGAAGAGAACGAGCATGTCCGCTATGTTTTCAATTTACAAATGAAGACGTACGATCTATATGGAGCCAAGTAAAAAAGTCGGAGTTAAGAAACGCCTGAGATCATCTCTGACTTTTTTTAGCATGTACTGGGAGCATATAGAGCCTAGTAAAAAGTCGGAGCCGAAAAACGTTGGAGAATCTCGCTCCGACATCTCCGAGTTTTGTTACCTAGCCGTTTTTGCGCATATTTGTTGCGCGGCAAGGTGGCCAAACTAGGAAACATGTCACGCAACTTCAGTGAGCAATGAAAGTCGTACGATAGTGATACTGTTGTGTAGTTTAGCCGAGCCTTTAGTAAGTGTGTGTACATTTAAATTACAACATTAAGACAATAGCGATACTGCATATTCTAATAAAATTTACTATAATAACATTTTACTATAATTCTTTTTCAAAGCATACAAACAATCTTTCTTACACAAATGTAGCTTGACATGCCACCAAGTGGCTACCTGAATCAGTATCTGAACCTTTTCGCTTCGGAGATCCAGCAACACCAGTGCTTGATGACTGAGAAACAACATTTCCATTCTTTTTCAGTAACTGAACCTCAGGCTCAATATCCTGTGCTTCCAACTTTACAGTGTATTTGGCTTGAACAATAGTGTTATCATGAGATCCATTAGAGGCACGAGACGAATCTCCAGATGCTTCAGATTTTGCATTTATCTCATGGACGCTGCACTGAGCTGCAGGAATACGGTTTGGATCAAAACTTTCCATGTTAACTCCTTGGGTGATAAGAATGTAAATCTTTGGCACAAACATGCAACCCATGTAAGTATATGCACACAAATCAACAGTGAAAGCCATCACAATTGCTTTGTAGATACCCACAACATATTTGAATGTTGGAATGAAAGCCACAACAATGATAGCAAGTGCAATTGTTGAAAAGCTCAAAAATTTAGGCTCATTAAATGGATGCTCATCGTTCCTCTCTCTGAATGCTATGATCATGGCAACTACAAGCACTGCACAAGGCAGGGACATGCAGATTACACGACTTACGGTGAGCTCAACTTTACACTCCAGGAAAAGTTCAGTTTCTGATTTTGGAAAAGCTTCCATTTTGACTGGGTCAACATCGATCCAAATCATCACAGTTATAAGTTCCAACAACATGATAAAAGCTATCACAGTATACTGAACTACAGCTGAATTAATTTTTAAAAGACAATTGAGCTTTTGTGTGAAAGTATCTTTGATCAACATTGTGGAAGCAAGAAGCATGCCTGAAAAGGTGCCAAAAAGCATAAAAAAGTATGTACTCCTTCCACTGCAAAAACTGTTGTTTGGTTTTTTTATGTGGGTTATCCCATATGAAAAAGTGAAAAGCAGCAGAACTATGGAAAATACTAGCATTTCTGGTTGAGAGCGTTTAACAAGCTGCGAATGTCTCAACTTAAAAAACACTGCCATAAAAATAAGAAGGATAAATATTCCAAAACTGCTTACACTCAGAATGGCAATTCCAGTTCCTGTATTAGGAGCTAGATAAACTGCTGGAGTTTTGATACATACTGTCTTTTTCATATCAGTGTGATGATCTTTTGGACAGCTTTTACACAATGGTGCATTGACTGCACTGCTAACATGCAAAGCCTCACATTCTTGACAACTCCAGCAACATTCCGTTTTTGCATGAACATATTCTCCAGGATTACAATCTCTGCTACATTTTGACTCTGGAGTAGTCTTATGTCCAGGCGACCAGCGAATACTATTAGAATCCAGCTGAAGATGCCCTTTGCTGTGTACCTTTATCCATGTGCCAACTTGAATATATTGAAGTCTTCCATTGTGACTTTGAATATTTTCAATAATATAATGAGGATTCTTGGGATCCCCATTACTATCAAAGCTCACTAGCCTATTGAAAACTCCTGTGAAGTTGACTTTCAGCATGTTGGTAATAAGCTCCCTTGGAATGAATGGTTCACACATAGACCTATTATACTTTGGTGATTTGTAATAACATTTTTCTTTGAGCATGGTATTAATGCCATGTGATACTGCATAAACTGCATCATGCAAATTGCCAAACCCCCCACTGTTAGCAGCCAACATTTTAATGGCAATGCTTCTTGACGTTTCACCAGGACATGATATATTTTGGCCAGAATAAATACATTTGTAATTTTGCTTCAAATATGATTCTAACCATGGGTTGCAAAAAGCTTCAGTTTCTATCTTCTTCTGTAAAAAACTTTCTAATCCTGGAATCACAGTTTTCTCAGTGGCAACAGTTATAATGCCTTTGAGGTACGCTTCGCTTACATTTAAAAAAGCCCCTCTTGCTGTCCAAGCATCACTTGTTAGCCAGATCCGCTTAATTTTTCTCTTCTCTGCTTCCTTTAAGATCATCTCTCCCATTGAAGGATATGTGAAAAGAACAACCAATTTTGCTTTTGGTGTATCTTTCATTTTTTTTACTATTTCCACAACTTTTGACTCTTGATTTGAACCTGAATTTGGAATGTAGCCATCATATGCAATGCAAACATTTCTACCCTGTGCAGCTTCTTTCAAAGCTGAAATTCCTAATTTCCCATAATCATCATCACTGCCAACTGCGAATAGATAATTCCAATTAAATTTCTTGATTATATCAAGCATCACCAAAACTTGATTTGTGTCTGATGGGATTGTTCGAAAAAATGACTTGTATAAGTTTCTTTTACTGAGGAGGCGACTTGAAGCCTGGTAACTGATATGTGGAATATTATAGAGACCCATGAGACTGGCAAGTGGTATGGTTAGAAATGAGTACCCAGGTCCAATTACAGCAGAAACAGGCTTCACACCTTGACCACTGCGATTGCCTTTGCATTCAAGAAAATCAGCTCTGCAAACTGAATTAGGTCTGTACATGGAGACAATTTCTATCCCTCTTTCCATGACTTTTGGTATATCAACACATCCATTGTCCAATTGGTATCCCAGTCGATATCCAAATAAAAGACTGGAACGTTCTATCTTCTGGATAGCAAGTTGCATGACAATAGTATTAAGCACGCCTTCTCTTGTAGGTGTTGCACATTGTCCCCCAGAGGTCTGAGAAAATATTCCTTGTAACATGAAGTCCCCATCACGAATGACGGTTACGCGATTGTGGCCATTCTTAGTTGTCTTATAAACAGATTCGTTGCAAAATGGGGCAGCTGTTGAGCACGAAAAGGCAAAAAGCAAAGCAAAAATTCGTGATAGGCCCATCATATCTTCTGTCATATGCTCGTTTTGTCATTAACTTATTTCCCCTCAGCAGCTAAAGTGTTGATTGTGGTTTGTGTGTCGTTTTTTGGCTCACCTTTACATTCTCTTCTGGCTTCTCTCGTGTACACGCATTTGTCCAGTCCTTCGAAATTAATGCTTGGGTTTTAATGTTTTGTCTTTTCGTTTGATCAAGAAGTCAATAAAAACATCTGCTGCTGCTCTTCCCTCTTGTTTCAGATACGTCAATAAGTCGGAAACTAACAATCTATTTTTGAAAATCAATTCACCTCAATTAAATTAATCAACTGATCGATCAACCAAGGCAAGTGCTCATAAATAAAGATTAGTACTTTGAAATTTCAAATTACATTTTTGTGAATATTGAGTTATATCTGGACTTTGCATGATTAGTCACAAAGAAAGCAATAAAAAGTATAAAGCACAATCAAAATGATCGGTATGACGTTAAACTTGGCGGTAAATCTAGTTTGGCGTTTGATTATCGAGGTCTATTAAAATCTTTAGGTGACGTCATCACATTAAGGTCTTGAGAGATAAAACACCATTCATGTGGGATATGGCCCAAGGGGGGTGGCACTCCGGAAATTTCATAGTTTTGGGTGATATAAAAATCAAAACTTTGATATTTTAGGTTGATATTATTGAGTTGCTGAAAATGAGCTATTGAGAGTATTGGTAGATACTATATCTTGTAGATACTATGATAGAAGAAAATAGAAAATAGGAGGGGCTCCAACAAAATTATCGCGTGGGGAATCCTATCTTGGTTGGGTTCCTAGCTACCTTGGGCCCCTGGGGGAACACTCCAGCATCTATAAACTCCAGCATCTATAAATTGCGGAGAACATCCCAGTAACAAGAAACAAAAGCAAAACATAAAATAAAATAAGAATGGGATATGATAATGATCAATTTTAATGTTTTACTTTCAGTTTCCAATGGCAATGCCAACGGTTGATTCAACTTGGGTTGATCCCAGGGTAACGGTACAATTTAAAACAGAATTGTACTGATGAAACAAAATTTAAAAAACGTTAATAAACAAGACATTTGTAAATAACTTAGCAAACAATTACTTTGCTACAGCGAGCAAAACGAAACATAAGACTAAAAACAGTCCACTGATCCACTGTGGATTCATGACATTACTAATCAAATCTTGGACCTAATTTAGGAAGAAATTTTTGGAACTTATACTGAAAAAATCTGCAAGCACGCCAAAACAACCCATCCACACTATTTTCGACTACTTTTGCAGAGTTTTTCCTGTGCCCCCCAGCCACCCACCCCATTTTTCACATTTGTCGCAGATTTTTTCTTGAGAACCGACCACCCACCCCCCTTATCTGTTAAAAATCCTGTTTTTTCCCTTTGTACACAGCACTATAATTCTTAACCCTCGTAATTCAGTCAAAAGCCGTGCGGCAATATTTCGCCTTAGATTTTACCAGATTTCTAAAAAGCCTTCGGCAAATGCCGCGGCAGATTTTTGCCGAAGACATGTGTTGTTTAACGGTTATCTCTTCTGCATTTTCTTCGGCAATGAAAACATTTTGCCGAAGAGAATAAAATCAGTGATGCAGGGTCACATGTCTGTCTGACATGTCTTCTTCACATTTTCACAAGCAGGAAAATGGCAATGTGAACCTCACTGTAAATTCAAGTGATTGAAGATGATAAAATGTTTGTGACTGGACGGGTTTCCACCTTGAATGGTTTCCACCTGTATGTGGTTGGTTCTCTCACATTTTTTGAATTATGACAAGATTTCTCAACATGTCATCAAAAGAAAGGGTTTGCCTCATGGAAACAGCAAATATCCAAAATTCGTCCATAGGTAGTGTAAGGGTGTTTGTTGTCCATTCGTCCATGGGTAATGTAAGGGGGGGGGTCTGTTGTCCATTCGTCGAGAGGTAGCGTAAGGGTGTCGGCTGCCCATGCGTCCAGAGCTAGGGTTTAATAAAGGGGGTGCCTGCAATAATGTACAAGGTTCCTGATCCTGCAGGTGTTAAATGAAACTAGCAAAAAAGCTTCAGGAACTAAAGGTACATGACTTTGCACATTGTGGGATCATCGAAAGGATTCTGAGCAAAGATACAATATGCATAAAATAAGACTTAACTTTAGACTAGAAGAGCAGCTTTGAACAGTTCTATTTTTTTTTTGAGATGAGAATACACGTTCGTGCTTATTTATTTTGATTTTGAACCTTAGTGATTATTCATCCAGATTTATTGACTATTTTACTCTAGGAAAAAATTTACCAGTCATCGAAAAACACCCAGCCACCCCCAGCGTACGTTCTAGAAATTTAAGGTATGACCCCCTCTCGCCCGCGGGAGATATTGTCAATACATTTTATATTCAACAAGACGAAATATTGCTAGATTTTGATTCGCGCATCTGCGTCCAAAACAATATTCAGTGGGATAAGACTTGTTTGTCTAATAAATCTTATAAATATCACATCACACGCAAAGATATTTAGTTTCATAAAAATGAAATGGACGCTGCGTAGGAGCGCGGCGAATTGCCATCATCTATCACAAAGAAATAGAGGGAAACACAGAGACTCGTGTAGAAAGTCTAATAATTTCCTAAGCTATCACGAAAATATATTGAAACTTTGTGACTTTTAGTTTTAATTGACTGTGGGTCAGGTGCCAAAATTATAAAAAAAGATTTTTTTCCGGGGGTTGTACAAGAGTTTTGTGGACAACCGACGGTGTAATAGATATCGTTCAGACATTTTTTATATAGGGGCCATGAGTTTTGATAAAAAATACCCCATATCAAAGAACAAGGTTAGCATCAAGCGTTTGCCCCAGACAATATTCAGAAGTCACTGCTATGCCAATCTGGAGGTGATAAAACTATATAGAATTTGAAACGCTTGGTTTACCTTGCGAAGTAACTAAACAATAAAATCTACTATAAGTCCCAAAAACGTTTCTAAGTTTTTTTTTAATAAAAACATAGTCATAAAAGACTATGGTAAGAGCCAATAATCTCAGCACTGGCTTTGATGTAATTCAAATAATATATAGTGAAACCTCTTTTAACGGACACCTCCTACAACGGACACTTTCCAACAACGGACAGAAGCTTTCGTCCCATAAGTGTCCATTATATTGAGGTTTAACTATATCCAAACTAAAATAGAGAGACGGCCTTGCGGGCCATGGGGCCAAAGGTAAAGTGACAAAAATAACAATGTAATCACCTGTTGTGATCAAGTGCGTATTCTATTTGCATCCATGAGTTGTTTATTATCAGACAAACAAATTTGTAGCACTGAAGATTAAAAAATGTGATTTCTTGAAAGCTTACCAGTAAACAACCAAAAAGCTGAGTCAACGAAAACACGATCGATGAATTGCTTTTAAAAATTAATAAGATGCAGATTGAATTATATCTGATTTGACAAAAGGATATTGTCATTCGCACTAGGAAGAATTGGGCTGCGCAAAAACATGCCTTATCCTACTAACCAAGCACACATCAAGCAACTTTGACAATGAGTTTCCTACAGAAATAGATAACACCAGCTCATAAAGAAACTGATCTGACACATCGACTCTGTTGAGTTGAGCTATACACCTCGAATTACACGTTACACTGTATTGACTGTATGCATAAAACATTAACAAGCAAGACCATCAAAGAAAGACCAGCAAATCCAGATGACAGCTGAAGAATGAAAAGGATAACACCTTTTTGTTAAAAAACACACGAAGGAATGCAAACTTTGATAAAAAGATCGCAAAAGTATTGGTCCTTCATTGAGTCACTGGTTAAGATCAAAAATTGACATTGCAAATATCTAGGCCAGTGAAGGAAGTACGAAAACAAAGAAAACATTCCAGATCAAAGTGTTCACCACCATCTTGAAAACTTTCGCCAAGAAAGCTTCTTTCACATGGAATATCTAAACCAATGCTGCAAAATAAGACATGATGAGTAGTGTCCTGGTTTTTATGATTATTGTTTTAATGCAAAGCGAGGCACAAAATATCATCTCCAGAAGCTTATCAAAGTGCAATGTATCAGTTTACGAAACAAAAGATCAGCATGGAAAGACACGACGAACCAAACTGGAAGATGGAGACTTCATAATTCAAGGTATTTTTCATCTGTCTTCGATTACAGACAATTGTAGAACAGTGATGCAAAATGGATTGGTATCGATGTTGTCATTCCAGTTTGCAGTGGAGCAAATGAACGAAATTTTAAATGAAACCTATCGCTTTGGCTATCAAATTGACGATGATTGCAACAGCATTCCGACTGTCATGGCAACAGGTATCGAAATTATTTCCCAGTACAGAACAGCATCAGTGTGTCAGTCCCGTGCTTGCACTACTAACAACCACGCCAGAGTAAAGGCAATTACAGCAGTAGTCGGGCCTTACCAATCTTTCACATCAATTCCATTCGCGAGTTTGCTGGGCTTACACGAGATACCGATCGTGAGTCCATCGGCATCAAGCAGGCTTCTGAGCAAGAAAGATTTGTACAAATCGTTCCTGAGAATAATACCCTCTGACGTTATGCAAGCAAAGGCATTATCTGAACTTTTGAATGTTATGGGCTGGAATTACGTCATGGCTGTTGGAAGCGACGACAACTATGGGAAGCTCGGCATCAGTACTCTAAAAGGTTACAGTGCAGAATTTAAATTCTGTGTTGTTGCAGAAGACTATATCTCATACCTGACTAGTTCCATGGAAGAAGAAGCTAAAACTGCAGTCATAGAAATGAAGAAACACCCCAACGCTAAAATTGTCGCGATTTTCGCATACAATATTCAAATCAAACTCATTTTATCTGAAGCTGCAAAACAGGGAATCGAGCGACAGTGGATTGTCAGCGATGCTTTTCAACTAGCTGCAGAAGGCATGTCAAGCCTCCCGGAGAAATCGCTCGTTGGAATCTTACGAATAGCGCCAAAATGCATAACAGTAGATGGCCTTGATCGTTACATAGAAAAGTACATTACAAAAAATTCAAATTGCGATGTGTTTCTGCGGACATTCATGCAGGATCGGTTTGGCTGTAAATTCGATGAAACATCTGCTTCATGCCCTAATGAAACTGCAAAAAGCATTGCACGAAAAATGACTGAACAACCTTCTAGCTTGTTTGCAAATACAGTCGATGCAATGAATGCCATTGCAAATGCATTGAACAATCTCCTAAGATACAAATGCAATAATGATGCTCTGTGCATTTCCAAAACGATATTAAATCCTAATGATTTGACAGCGTACCTGTTCAATGTTAGTTTTGTAAACATTCACAACAACACATTCAAGTTTGACAAATTCGGAGATCCAGCCTACCCAAACTACGGTATTGACAATATCCAGAAAGCGAATGGCCAATATAAATTCAATCAAATTGGCCAATGGGATCCTGTGAATCGCCTGCAGATAACCGAAAATATCACGTGGCCATCGTGGGTCACAGAAAATAAACCAACTTCAGTCTGCAGTGACGATTGCAAGCTTGGGCAATATGTTTCTGCAAGAACAGAATGTTGTTGGAGTTGTGAGACATGCCCACCCGATACTATCAGCACTACAGTGAACGCAGAAAATTGCACAAAATGCTTAGATGGGCACACTTCAACAAAACAGAGAACGGAGTGCATTAAATACAAATACACGTATCTTACTAGTAGTGGTGCTGCAGGCATTTCTATCATAATTGTCAATTCCCTTGGGTTAATCCTCGTTTTCTTAATAGCTTTTGGATATCACCTGTTGCGAGAGTCTAGAGTTTTAAATTTCATGAACAGAATGCAGCATGCACAATACATGGCTTTCGTACATTGTCTTCTCTCCTTTGTCTATGGCGGAATTCTCCTCACAGATCGTACGAGATACTATTGCAACATTGCAGTCGGTTACCTATATTTACTAAAAACCGGATTCGCAATCTGTTTCTTGAGTAAAACACGGCTCTTCACGCGATTCACACAAGCAGTCATGAATTGCTTGCCAATACAGTGGTCTCACTGCATAACAATGATCTTCTTAACTGCAATACACATCATATTGATAGCAACATGTTATCACCTTGATCCCATCAAAGGAACTAAAGAAAAAATAAAAAGCACCACGTCTATAGTCCTTGATTGCAGTTCTGATTATTCGCCTATGCAATCGGCTACATTGCTACTTTACCCAGAAGTTCTTCTTTTACTTGCTACATGCTTAGCCATTAAAGAAAGAGACAACAGAGACACGTTTAATGAAAACCGGTTTCTGAACTTCGCAACTATCGCACACTGTATTGTTTCGGTTGCTTTCTTTCCTACGTACAAATACGTTGTGGGCATATACAAGACAATCATCATGGCGTTCACCGCCGATGTTTTAGCATTTACTTACATTGGCTGTCTGATGCTTCCTCATCTCTACGTAGCTCTAAACAATAAATTCAAAGTCTCGTCACCAAGAGAAGACACGACGGTTGCTGAGATTTCACACCCAACAGAAAAGGATGGTGGAAATAACTTTGTCTCTGAAATGTCAAGTCGAGAAGCAAACCAAATCCAAAGCAGCTCAAGCCATCGACAAGAATATCAGTTGCGATTACATCCTCCATCAAACTAAGGTGGTTCAGAAACAGTCATGTCTGTAATAAATTACGGGTTTGAGGCATATTTAACAACTTCAGTGAGGGGCACAAATAAGAAGGATGCAGGGGATCGTAAATGAGAAATGGGGGTATGGGCTTCGCAAGAGCACCTCAATGATTCCAGTGAGTCGGTCCTAAATAGTTTTTTAATATATGTGTTAGCCGGTCCTAATCTGATTTTAAAGTTATTCTTGCCTTTTAACATGCATCTCCTGTGATTAAAAAAAAAACGTTTTTTGCTTCTCAAAAAATTATGTTTGTCAGCGACATATTTTTAACATTTCAACAAAAACAGCGAGCAAATAATTTCTGAATAATCCTTGAAAAGCCTCAGCAAAGTTATGATTTATATGACTGATGTTATGAATATTGATAACAAAATTGTTAATTCAATTGCTGCCACTGAAAACCTGCATAAAATTTAACGCTTTTCGTTGTGTAACGAAACAAGCGTTTCTCAGAATTGTTGATTATAACTTCTGAAAACGGTTATTGGCAGCGATACAATCAAATCAAACGATTCAATCAAATCAAACGATACAATCAATCAAAAGAAACGTATCTCCAGGTACCACGGGTGGCTGTTTTAAAAGCTGGAACAATATTTACATACAAAGTTTGCATAAATTAAAGTGCTTGTTGAAGTTCAATTTTCGTAAACCAACATCAAAACTTAATAATGATTTTCGTTAATTTTGAAAGAACTGCTTTGCTATTTTTTTCTTATAGGAAACCAAGTTATGAAAAAAAGCAATACAAGTTTAAAAAATCAAAGAAACTTTCAAAGCTGAGACTCAGACTTTTAAAAACGACAGTATATAGCAGGCCTTAAAGTTGTCATACTAGTTAGTGAAATTTTATTAAAACATTGCTGTTAGTTCTGTTTTGAAAGAGACATGTTGCATCCATACAGAGACGAACAGATATTCTTGTTCCATGTGCTAGCATCCTTTTTCAATTTGTTTCTTTTTATGAATGAATTTGTTTTGTTTAGAACTTAAGAAACTATTGAGAAATTTTCAGTACTGAAATTTTGGATAATCAAAGAAATACTGTTTGCAGGACAAATTAACAGTGAAACTACAACTTAAAATGTCTAAGCCTTTTAGGATTATTAATATGTCATACTTGTTGCAACCAATAAAAGCGCCACTTTCACATGATATAAAAAGTGTTGTGTGGCAGCAATATTCTATGATAAAAATTTATTGTGATATTTTGCGAGCATCATACCAGCAAAAACAACTATCGCTTTATGCAGAAAATTATGTATATATTTTGAAAAATAAACTGCAATAGGGGCCAATAGATACACCTTGTTTAAAATACATAGAGTGTTCTTTGTACTTGCAACCTTTCCTTCCAGATTCCTTCAAACCTTGAAACAGCATGAGCACATGAACATTGGCTATTTACACCCGTCCATTGGCTATTTAAAATGTTTCCATACAATTTCAACTTGTAAATGTTTCAGCTCTTTCCTTTGAAGTAATTTGATCGAAATTTATTATGCGTTGACCTCCATTCATTGGTCGTCTGTATTGGGATTCTTGTCTCGCCATTCTAAAGACAAAATTTATTATTGCATTGTATAAAAAACAATAGACTTGATTACAAAGTATACAGTTCAATTTATCATAGACTGACCAGCACAAGGCCAAACGAGCCTAGAGACCAAACGCAATAAGCAAACCTTCGCGTTGTTCGTTCACTCTCTTCGCTCATATCACGGCTCGTTTAACGCTGCACTGATCATTAACGAACTAAGGCTATTGTCAGATCATAGCCGAGATAATGACACACCATATTTCTAGATATGACAAATACTCAAATTGTTAAATTTGAGACACCATATGCAAAACCAAAAAATTGTGTAATGCATCAAAAATAACATAAAAGTCAACAATTAAAAGATCAAAAAATTTAACATCAATAAAAAGTAAAAAAATTACCCGTAAAGTGCTTGTTTTTTCCATTGTTATAAGACGCCTTGAAATGTTGCTTGTAAGCTTTTGTTCACTATTGGCGACTAAGATAAAGCAAGGGTGTTGAGGTACGAGCTCATATGTGTACCTAAAATATAAACAGTTTCTTTAAAATATACTTTTATGAAGAAAATATATGACTGGATATACGGTTGACAACAGCTGTCAAGACTGTCTGTTATCTCGAACATTCGCTATTTCGAACAAATTTTCATTTCCCCTTGCTAGGCTTTCTAATGAAATACTGCCCGTTAATTCGAATATCCTCTATCTCGAATAGATTTCAAATTCCGTGGATGTCAATTGTAAGTTACTTTAAAAAAGAAATGTAAAATGGTTTTTGCTAAAAGGTATTTCTTCATTAGAAATATTCGTGAAATGGGGTTAGATATTGAAGCTTACCCAATTTATTGAAAAATATCATTCCTTCCGTTATACCAAAATAACGGGCGCTATTTTGTAACGGTCAACTTACTCAATTAATAATGATTTACAGGCGAGCCAAAACCGAGTTACAAGTGAGTCGGCTTAGCCATGTAATCATCCCAATCCTAAGTTGACCAGTAAAATTTGATTGCGGCTTCATCAAACCTAGTCGTAATGGATTCGCGCTGGTATCCTGCATAAACATTTGAACAATTTATCACGAAAAACACGGCGTCAAGCCGTGTCAAATTACGTTCTTGATTTTAGAATTTTCATTTTGTTCGAGACTTATTATATATAAAACTAGAATAAAACATTTCAGCAAATAAATCGGTATTTCTGACTGTACAGTAAAATAAAATAATTATTTTAATGTATAATTTCTGAAATGTAAGGTAAAGCCTGCTTGATGCAGTGACGACATTCACGTAACTAGAATGAAAACGAGGCTTAAACAAAAAGGAGGCTCAATCAATTTTTGAAGTGGCAATCTAATCCAACCAAAAATATAGAACACACAAAACCAGGTAAAAAGTTAATATATAAAAGATGTTCATTGTCCTGGGGAATTTTCAACAACCATCGCACTAATGGACATGAAATGTTAGTTATGTATGTAAGCATAGAGGAAAAATAATGGAATTGCTCCTTACGATTACTACCAGTGTCAGCGAGGTTTGCTCCGTTGTTTATTGTTTGAAGGTTACAAACAATAAATAAAACCAATATGGCGGAAGTTGCAACGGACACAATATAAACAAGTGAATACCAACGTATCCAATTTTTCCCGACATAACTGATACGAAATTCGGACAGAATAATAAATTTTCTATCAATCTAAAAACTTTCGCGAGGAGGCTGCGTACGGATTTTGAGAAAAAGAAATGGAAATTTGACCATTTTCTGTCAAAAATTTTTCAGCAATATTTTAGTAAATGTCGAAAGATATTCACCACAAAATTTCTCGATGTGATATAAGCTTCGGAACTAGACTACTGAAACTGGAATTCTGAAAATCTCAAACATTATCGTTCTTAACAGAAATCTTGGATGGGCAGGCACAACGTGCTCTTTGGTCAGCAGGACAAACATTTTTCCTCTATGCTCCAATATAGAAAACGTTTTTGGAGTCGAGATTCACAATCAATTCAAAATTACAATTAATAATTTCTTTTGGCACATCAAAAGCAGATGATTGAAAATAGAAGCCCGAAAATAAAGGAGCCCGAAAATAATAAAGATTCACGAAATGTGATTTTTCTAAGCGAGCCAGGTATATAAGTTTTTTATCTCGCTAAAGCCTAAAGACAAAAATTGCACATATCGCCGATAAAAATTTGCAGTGTGCATTAGACTTAAAAGCATAACCAGCAGTATGAAAATTTTTATCTGACCCAGCTTTGATTTTGTCAGCTTTTAGTTTTTAGGTCAGCCAGTCACACTACAGAATATTCATCACATGTTCGTCAATGCTGTGATATGATTGGCTGTTTCAAAATGTGAACAAGTAACCTGGTGAGTGAAATAACATTTCTTCTTTATGCGTTATACCTGTAGTTCGTCTGCACTCGAAGTAAATGCCTGGACAAGTCTTGATGATTGAGTTCCACGCAATATAACAGATGCTACGGTTGATTGTCCTTGTGTTGCAGTGATATCTAATCTGAAAAGAAAAATCAAACGGTTAATAAACAATTCCGCTAAAAATGGCAGAAGGGGTATTGTGATCAAGATGCAATGCGTTTTAGTCCAGTTCTGAGTATTGAAAGATTTCCAACAATGTATAAGAAGCTGGACAGTTTGAACCAACAAAAGTGAGTTTCTTAATTGTGGGGAGTTATGGCATTGCTATTTATCACTACGACACCGTATGTGCCACAGAATTTGACCTTTAACATTTAACTAAAACTGCCAAAACTCTTACCTGTGCAGTGACTGTACATAAAACTGCCATATTCGACTCGGCGTAGCACAAAATGTGTCCCTGCAAAGAAAAATGATTCTTCTAAAGCTTATAAATAATCTAATATATTGAACCCTCTGCCCTTGTCTAGGGAGAATCTGGGGGTAACTTCATATAACATTTTTAAAAGTACATGTCCAGAGAGAATATTTAATTTATTTCAATATTTTTTAATTTAATTTAATTTAAAGAAAATATTTTAATATCTAATTTCAATAATTTCAGCAATGCATCGGACATGTACAATGTGTTATGATATTTGAAAAAAAGAATTGAATTTCTGAACACCAACAAGCATCTGGTGGTGAATAATGGTGAAAATTAATGGTGAAAATCCAAAAGACTGAATTTGATACGTACGCATAGATAACAACGAAAAACCTTCTAATATTTGGAGATGGTCCACAAGGTACTTTTATCAAAATATCCTGTGGTTCGTCTACTTGCTGAAAAGAAAACAATCAATTAACTTTTTCACGCCCCGATTTATAACAGGCAAATTTTATGTAGGTTCTATCTAGTAGAGAGTACCACATACAAACAAACTTAATCTAAAAGACAAACTTCCGTTAAAATATTTGAAATTTATTTAAAGTTCTGCCCGCATTTACCTCCTGGAAAAATAAAGTTTTATTTCGTTTATTAAAGGGCCATATGGCCCTACCCGGGGGTGAACATATTTCAAGAAATTGATTATCCACGACCAATGTCTTTAAACTTCTTTTGTAGAAGAACGTTTAGGAAGAAATCACAAAACTAACAAGAAATATAGAAGCAAAAAGTTATCACTTGAGAATTCTAATTTATCACTCGAAAGATATCACTCGAGATTTCTAATATTCCCCTTTCAGGTAGAAAATATTTAACAAAAATGACACATAAATAAAATGCAAAGCATTCATGAAAAGCTTGCAAAATTCCTTTTGTACACAGAGAAAAATTGCTGTTAATTTCACTGTGCACACTCCCTGCTTACTTTTACTTATAAAATGATTTTTATAGGAGTTCTGATTACATCCAGGGGTAATGAAACCAGGGGGCCACTAAGGAGACTTTCATACGGGAGGGGGTAAGTCCAAAAAAGTTTTAAGTAACCCAAAAACATCAAAATCAGACTATTTTTGACCAAAGAATTAAATATATTTCTATGATATACAGGTTGTAGTTCAAGTCAATACACAAAGCATCAGAATTCAATTTATGATCTGTGAAACAATGATATTCGAAAAATTTAAGCAATCATTACTTTTTCAATCATAATTTAAAAGATCTTTTAGATATCAGACTGAGCTAAAAACATCAGACTGACATCCCCGTATGAAAAATCGGTGAGTGCGCCGCTGAGGTGATAAAAATATCGAAGTAAATGTAGAATACTCACCAAGTCACGTGCTTCACAAATAACGTTTGAATCAGTGCAGCGAGGAACGATAGATTGCACAGCCTGCCCTTCAGTTAAAATCGAAGCTGGAATAAAATTGTGATGATTATTAACATGCTACACAATATTCCTGTTATTCATTCATTCATTTTAAAATTCTTAAACACAGTAGACTCACCAATAATATTGGTGAGTGAGTCTAAAATTAGCAAACATTTGACCATACAACGGGAATGTACATGTACAATGCAAGCTAGTGGTATTAAATGCGACTCAAAAAGCTAAGCTACAAAAAGTACAATAAGAATACACGATACGGTTTTAAATTAATCTACTGAAGCGAATTTTTTAACATTGGTGAAATTGACACACTGGTTTCAAAGCAATTATCCCTCGAGAACAAAGCAAAACTCTCTCAACTGGGAAATGAAAAAAATTCATCTTCAACATTGTTTGTTTTTGTTTTCCAGTTGAGAGAGTTTTGTTTTGTTCTCGAGGGATAATCACTTTAAAACTAGTGTGTCAATTTCACTATTGTTACAGAATTCGCCTCTGTTCTGAAGCAGGGAGACATGGAGAGAAAAAACAAGAGAAACTTCGCAGAAGAAAGTATCATACCTGTGAGACTGCGCCAGGGTGGCAACCGAACAGATTTTTTAAGAAATGATTGCTCTGCATTTGAAAAGCGAAATGTTTGATCAATAGAATGAGGATGCATCTCAACGTCCAACGACAGTATTGCTATAGGTTTTTGATCAAGTGTCACAAAAGATATCTGTAATATAATCAGAATAAAAAAAATAGTTAAAAATCATAATACCTCGAATATAAGCGCCCGGGGGCTTGTTTAATTTCGAGCATATTTAGGTGGGCACTTACTCGAAGTGGGTGCCTATTTCATTTACAAGTAAACAAACCTAAAAAAGTCAGTTAGATCCACGAAAATGTTAAAACAGTTGCACTTTGTTTCTCATGTTTTTCAAATCATGTAGTTAATGGTGCTTATTACATCTTACCTGCAACGGATGGGCGTTTATTCCAGGGGGCGCTTATTCAAGGCATTAGAGTATCAATTTGAAATGATATAATCATTTCTTTAAATCACGTTGATTAAAAGCAAACGTTAATTTCCTATAACGAGTATATTATATAAAAACTGTGTGCATTGCCCAAGCTATAATAAATCACCAACTGTCAGTCAAATTCTCACCTGGCGTAGCAACTGTTGCTAGGTCTGACAAGCAAGCGGACAAAAAGAGTCGAGCAAAGGACAAAAGGTCGTCAGACAAGCGGAAAACAAAAGGATTTCACAGCTCGGAAAGGTGAATTTATTTTCAATCAGATCAGCCAAATTAATATTTAACACTTTTATTACCCCCCGGAAAGGGCCAGTGACTGATAAATAACGTAAAACAAAACATTTTCAGGAGGTAAATGAAGGCATAAGAATGTTATTCAAGATTATTTCTTCAAATAAAGATTACCCTGTATGTGCTACCCCCTGCAAAATGAAACTTAAATAAGAGTAACCTATCAAGTTAAAAATAAATACCGGGGTGATTGAAATAGGCAAGGTAGTCATTTTATCAAACAAACAAACTTTAAGATTTCAAGTTCAACAAAATTGAATTACCAGACCTTTACAGTTTTGGACGAAATTCCAGTATCCTTCATTAGAGACTGTGACAAGTAATTGGCTTGCTTGGCAAAAAGTGGATGTGGAGGTCCCTGAATGAAAGAAGAAACCAAAATTGTTAGACATGTACTTATATGTAGCCACCACCTGCCAGCAATCTCTTCATAGTATATATGGTAAAAACAAGTTATAACTTTTTACATAACAACAGACGAATATAAAACTTGATACCGATTGAATAAGAACAATTGCAGTAAAAACTATGGCTTGTAGCATTTTATTCTCCTAAAACGACTCTGCAAATTGCTTTGTATGTCAAACAAGTTGAGAAAATTTATTCGCGATTTTGACACGTTTTTGAAGATTTAAAAAGACCTTTTCCAGGAAAGTATTAACGCCTGCTTAACTAAATGAATTTTCACATTTAGGACATGTTTATATAGGCGAAATCATCCCACCTTCCAGCCCATCGGCTGAAAGGTGAGATCCGGCCTCACTATACAAACCTATACAATTTTGATCTTGTGTTTATATGGGAAACGTTTTATCCCACTCAAGTGAGATCCGACTCTCAGCTTGCTAGATCTCACCTAAGTGGGATGAAATTAAAAAAAAAAAGAAAACAGAAAGAAAGGCATCACATCACTGTACCTCCAAAATGAAACTCAGGACGTCATGAGACCTTTCAACTTTACTCAAAATTATTTTTTGGGGGAACGAAATTGGAACTGTATTTAGTGTGTTTATTTCTACTTTAAACGTTGGTAACGCAAAAGAAGAAAGTTTAAATTACATAAATGCTTACCAGTTCCGGTGTAGCACCTTCAGCAGTAAAACATTGCAATTTAAAGGGAACATGAACAGTTTCATTGCCTTTAAGGAACAGTTGAAATGTTGAATCTACCACGTTTATCATATTCTCCTCCACAGCTAAAAAATAAGAAAGTAGAAATATTTATAGCAACTAACTGAAATTCTTTGGGTTAACTAGTATACTCGTGGATGCTATAGTAGTAATATGAAGGCTTTGAGCAACACTATTAATATCGGTTATAATTTATGGATGCTATATTAGGATTTCCCAATAATATGGAGGCTATCGTGAGCCATGAATTTGAGCAATACTAATAACATAGGTTACAACTAATGGAGGCTATACTGCAACCTTTTAAACTGTATTTAAAAAAATGCTCACAGACTTCAATAAAATATTTATGTGCCTGGAAACCTAACGTTATGTCCAAAAGTGCCTGAAAATAGTAACAGTTTTTCATCCAAAAAATAGGGTCTCCAACCTCATAATAAAAAATAAAACTTTGAACATGAAAATTTTTCATTTTCAGGAAACTCACGAGAAAAAAACGATAACTAGGGTTTGCCTCACTTTGACAAAGAAGATAATTACTTGCGTCCTATGGAAACTCATCCGAAAAACAACCCATAACCAGGGTCCGCCGAATTATAAAAATATGGAAAATTTGAACAGAAAAATGTGTGATTAGGGTCTTTTGGGATATTTCGGGAAAACATTTTTACCTAACCTCATTTTTACGGTCAAAGTTCTCACAAATTTCATATCTTTGTAATGCTGTAACTTTGATAAAAGTATGCAAAAATGCAAAAATAGGTTCTTCGAATAAACTTTGTATGCAGAGTTAAAAAATCTTATTCAAAAATCACAAATGCAGCATCACAAAATTTGTCTTAGTTAGTTTGTTAGATAAATATAATTGCAGCAGCAGATATTTTGAAAATACTAAATTACATATACTTTATATGATAAAAAGAGATTAACCTGGGTGTAGAAAGGTAAATGCTGTTAATCCTAAAATTGATGTAGGAATATTTAGCATAAATTCTCCAGTTCGGGTTGACTTTGTTTTCACTATATTTGTATCATGTGATTAATATATTGAGAAATTTTCTATAATAAAAACATACACGTTTAGCTGCCATGCTTTTGGAAACAAAGAGAACAATTTAATTTCAAAAGGAATACTTCCTAATAGATTTATCATCTGACATGCACTGTAGTGAAAACAAACAGGTTTTAAGTCATCTCGGATTGGAGAATACTGCTAAAAACAAACCTGTTTTTGTGTTAGTGAGTAACTTGAAATGTCTCCATTCTCGAGCATCCGTAATGACACTAAATAAAAATAGAAATATTCAGATATACACATGTTAGTCTCTTTTTATGTTAGTCTATATTAGTATTTTATGATATTGCCTCCGCTAAAATAAAACAAATGTATAATCATTGTTATTACTTTACGCTCTAAAGCATTGAATCGCAGTATTTAGGAATAAGTGATAAGAATTCAGTGATGTATACGATTATTTTATGATCGACATGTGATTTTAGATAATACCAAAGTCACTTAATCTTCAGCAAAAATTTGGAAATAAAGTTGCTTAAATGGTTGCTTTAGCTGTTTAGTACTGGGCTTAAATGAGAACTGAAAATATTACGAAAAAGGCATAACAAAAACAGTACTGGGCTTAAACATCCCTTTCAAGCACACATTCGGTAAAATTGCTTACTTGTCTCTCGTAAGTTGCTTATATTATCTTAGGTTAGAAGT
Organism: Phacellophora camtschatica; assembly: GCA_036873815.1. Lineage (NCBI taxonomy): Eukaryota > Metazoa > Cnidaria > Scyphozoa > Semaeostomeae > Ulmaridae > Phacellophora > Phacellophora camtschatica. The sequence continues at coordinate 4,245 of JAYJMH010056204.1, read as the reverse complement.
GGGGTCACTTGATTTTTAGAGGAATTTCAGTACAGTTGCTTATAAAGCAGTTGCTTATTAATAGAAAAATCGTGTAGTTGCTTAATTTCAAAATGTAAAAACGATAGCCGTATCAAATAAAAAATAGTTCTATACTATTTTATTGTAAGTGTAAAAGTATCTTTACTTTATAAATTTCATGAATATGCCTTTTTGCTTATCAGAGAGAGGAAATAAAAAATGTATACTTAGAAACGCTTTTTGCTGAAATTTCTGAAAAATTCGATTGAAATCTCGAAAAGAATTGGTACTCTCCGTGCGATGGTTTATATTTCGTTAATGATCATAGACATGATTTTGTTATTGACGTTTATGACCATAGAAAACAATAAAAGTAATGCTCTTTTTCCGTAAGTAAAGATACTTTGTACAGCAATGCATAAATTAACAACTGAGAATTCCAACTTACGAAATATCCTTGTCCTTTATGTGTATTTGCACATTCTGATCTACGGAGTATGGGTTTTTAAGAGCGAATTCAAAAAATTCCGCTTTCCCTAGAGATGCATGCATTGTCCGATGGGTTGTGATTCCTTCCTCTAAAATATTTACAATTCCTTCGTGTTTACATCTTTCCCTGAAGAAAATTTCAATTGTTTAATCAACAAAGTTATTTGATAAACTAATAGACAATCAATAAACAAATAAAATTATGATTGTTTAATCAACACTAACAGACAACCAAAAACCAAAACAAACCAAAGCAGGAAACGCTTTTCGAGAACTATTTGTAATACTTAATTAAATTTTACTAAAAAAAATACTGTGTCTACTACAAAGCACGAAAAAGTATTGGAGAAGTCTCCTGTAGGGAAAGCCTATTGTTTCATCAACGTTCTTTTGGTGCAATTTTACGTTTCAATGTCCTAATGTTTGACATAACTCCAAACCATATTTAAAGAAAAGAAAAGGTTTTTTTTATCTATTACCCATAAAATTAGATTTGAAAAAAAAAAACAACAATGGATGCATTACACTGCATCACTAGCAGCAAGGAAAGACAGGAGGTCTCCGAATCGTCACTATACAAATACCACTAAGGGCCTGTCTATGTGCGGGAAATCATTCCACCTTTCAGACTATTAGCTGAGAACTAAGACGATTTTCAGCCTTCGTTTATACAAAAAATTATCCCACTCGCCAGGCTCTGTGCCGAAAGACAAGACAAATTTAGACAAAAGGGTGGAATACACGAATGCGTACAATTGATGCTTTCATCCCACCTTCCAACTGTCATCCCACTTTCAAGCGTTTTATATGGAAAATTGCATCCCACCTGAGTCAGATCCCACATCTCATAGAGTGAGATCTCACCCAACCGGGTTGGACATCTGGGAGCGAAGCAGTGAACTGTAGGCAGTGCAGGAGATAGTGTTCATCGTCTTCTCTGCCTGTGCCGCAAGCACATGTACAGAGAGTTGGAGATGGACATCTGAGCATAATGCATTATGCATTAAGCTGCAGGCAGTGCAGGAGATGTTTTTTGTCTTCCTCTCTAACTGTACCGCAAGCACATATACAGAGAGTCGACAAACAACATCTGGGTGCAATGCATCGAAGTGTAGACAGTGCAGGAGATAGTGTTCATCGTCCTCTCTAGCTGTGCCGCAAGTATATATACAGAGAGTTGGCCAATGACATTTGGGCACAATGCATCGAACTGTAGGCAATGCAGGAGATAGTGTCCATTGTTCTCTCTGGCTGTGCCGCAAGCACATATACAGAGAGTTGACCAATGCCATTTGAGCACAATGCATCGAACTGTATGCAGTGCAGGAGATAGTGTTCATTGTCTTAGCTGTGCCATAAGCCCATACAATAGTTAATTCCATGCACATACCATTATATTTTTAACAAAATAAAATGCTTGGAGGTATTGGAATGAGACAAATATTGCCGTTTGCAAGCTTCGTCAGTTAGCAGCAAAATAACTAAGAGTGCGTAAAAAGATAGGCTTAAAGCACAAACCGATAAATCTTTATAGTTTGGAGGTCCCTTTGTCGTTGCACCTTTTCTTCTTTTTGAAGCTAAAAATGTCAAAGAATTGTTCAATAGTATTTAATACCCAAAAATATAAGGACCCACAGCAAAGAAACATTATGCGGAGGGCAATGGCCCAAAATCTCCAGTAACGATACTAATGAAACTTGCAATGCTATTGCTTAAATAACAACTCCAATGCGATATCTTTTAAACATAATTAATCTCGATGTATTAAATGTTAACTTAATCGATGCTTTAGTAAATTATTCTATATATTAGTAATAACTCACTACGAAAGCATTGGCAAGATTTCCTTCATTTAACTGCCTCACAGCTTGCATTCTGTCCAACTTCCTGAAAGTGAAAACAAACTAAAATGCTTACAAATATTAGTAGAATTATGAGAAAATTACCAAGTGGTTAAATAGTTCGTGATCATTTGGAGTCAAATTAACAAAATGGATTTTAAAATGTCAGTTTCATAGGTCAGATTGTTTTTGAAGTACGACGGTGGACAATTATGTATGTTTAGTTAATTCAGTATCTTTAACTGCGCATGCCATGCTTAAAGAGAGCTCGTGCTTACTTAAAGATCCATTGCTAAACAGCAATCCTCTGCGGGCCAAATGAAAATAAAAATAGAATAAAAATAAAAATAAAAAAGCAATCGCTTAGTGGTTGAAGTCAACTTATTAATACTAAAAAACGTTAGACATCAATCACCAAAAATCACCAAAATTCGAGTCTGGCCCCAATCAAGCTTACTTTTATGCTTTCAGAGCGCAATAGGTAATACATAAAACTGAATAAAAATTACCGTTTCCTGACAGCATCCGCTTCGCTTGTGTTTCTTCTCTCAATCGGCGTGGTTTGATTTCTTCGCGTAAACAACAGACTAGCCAACTCTGAGTCCCGTTCCGTCATTAATTTCGCCTTCATAGTCTTTGGTTTTCCTAATGCTTGCAAAATATAGGGATTTTTATTTCTACATGTTGCCAAAAGTTTGTCAAAATCTAATTGTTACAAGAAGCGCGACACCAGAATGAAAAGACGGATATTTAGTATTTAAGTAGGGTGTCAAACACCAAAACTGTGGCCTAAATTTCCAACGGATGTCCAGTATTTGCGATAAAAGCCTTTAAAATGAAGGTTTTCCAGACAAATTGGCGAGTTCTAGGGGGAATTCCCCCTCCCCACTATCACAATTTCCGCCTCTGGGCCACCAGATACTTCTCTTTTCAAATCGGATTAAAGCGTTTTAGTGGCAAGAAACGGTTCCAAAGAGCCTTCACTCCCATAGACCATTTTGCCTTTTATCAAGTTTCTAAGAAATTTAATGGAATTGTATTGAACGTTAGTTGCGAATTGAAAACTTACCTTAACATAGCATTATTTTAGGATAAGCAAGAAACAATTTTTGAGACACCGTGTACACTTTTTAGAAAAATTTCAACCTGACATTTCTGAAATCAAGATGCAATTTCTGTACTGATCTTCCAATTTGAAAAATGAATCAAGAGTCCAAGATCTATTGTTACGAGCTTTTCCACTTTCAAGATTTTCCAGGAAAGAAAGCTCGAAGTAAGGAAAGACGTGTAGTGGATGCCTCCTTGATAAAACCCTCTCTCTAATTTGGCTCTCTCTGATAAACGCCGTATCAAATCGTATTAAAAGACAATACACGCTGTATTAGACAATACAGTAAACTGAAACTGAAGTCTTCAAGTGAAAACTCCAAACTATATTTAAGAAAGAGGCAATCAATACCTGGTGCTGTTCCGCTTAGATTGACAGGTCCAGTTGAAATTTGAGGAGAAATGACAGTTGATCTCCATTGGGGTAACGTACCTTCGAATAAGAACAATACAAGTCTTAACTCAGCGAAAATAATTGTCTAAAACTATTTAAGAAGGATGCTTGCTTAGTACGTAAATCCTCGAATTAGCCCTAATCCCCTCCAATGAGCCCCAACTCTTGAATTTCTTATTTCATTAAGCCTGTTATTTCACATTTCATTCGGCGAATTTTGTTTATATATATATATATAGATGTATGTTGTTCTCTTTCATGGGTCCCGCAGTATTTATATTTACGTAGTTATCCCATACAAAAGAGTACGACTTCGAAGAGGCCTATATCAAGTAGCCCCCAGGGAGCTAATTCGAGGATTTATGGTAATGTTAATTATTAGTCTTATTCTCTTCTTCAATCTGTTAGACTTTT
>JAYJMH010056193.1:0-12847 GCA_036873815.1 Phacellophora camtschatica | reverse complement strand
GCTCGATAGCCATTCCAGCAATCTCAAATTTTAAAATTTTGCTAAACCTTTATGTCAGATGTTTGACCTACCTTGAAGCGAAGGTCAATCATTTATATGAAACATATATTGGAATCGTTTTAAGCCAGTCTGAAGGGCGTGGTCACAGAGAGGGGTTACAGTCTAAGGCTACGGTCCATCTGTGTCAAGGTGATGGCAAGATGAAATTTGTGTCAAGAAAAAATCTTGGTGATGGTAAAGACTGTCAAAAATGAGTTTTTCGAGTATCTTTCTGAAAATTGGAAGAACTGAGATAGGACGATAATTTATTTTGAGGTTTTTGCTGTTTTATTTTTATGAATAGGGACAACGTTAGCTTTTTCCATCTCGCGGGAAATGTGCTGTGACCCAGACAGGTTTTAAAAGTCAATTTTAAGAGAAAAAGCAAGGAATCGTCACATATTCTTATCATACATACGTCACATATTCTTTGCATCATAACCATCTTACCCATGCAAACCTTATTGTAAAAACACACGATTTTGAATCATGAAATTCGCATTTCGTTTCAAAATAAAAACTTTCACGGGCAGAAAATTGTGAGAAGAAAGAAGGGTGTCAAGAAAATTTTGCCCATCTAAAATTTACCAATTTTGGTTTTACGCAGTGAATTGCCAGAAATATAAATTTGCTGAGCAAATGCCATTTGATGTTTCTAGGAGTTGTCACACCCCACTCCCCCATGGACCCAACCTTACCTTAGAGAATAATCACTGGATGAAAAAGAACTAGTTTTTACGTCATTTCGAATCGGTCTGTGACAAAAAATGAAACGACCATAATATATTTTTACCAATTCATTATCTCATTTTATTATTTAACTATTCACATTCCATGCTTTGTTTCTTACGTAATTTCTGGTGACATGTCATACTAAAATCAATGTACAGTATTAAATTCTATACAATGCAAACTTTGGATGACTAATTTTATTTCAGGCTTTATCATTCTTCTAGATATTGCCACGAGAGTTTTTCGGAGTGAACTGTCCGTCGCGCAGAGATTTTTGCCAATCAATCACGTACAAAAAGAATTGTTTTTTGACTCACGGCGCATGCGCAGTGCAGTCTATACTATGGCCCGACAGAACAATAGTTCCATTGTCCACACAAAAAGATAATGTACCATCAGGTACTGCAAATTTTGAAATGCCACAAAAACTGCATACAAAGTCTTCATAAAAATTTGCGCGCAAAAATGCATTATCATGCAAATTAGATAACCATTATGTGTCATCGTTAAAAGAATAATTATAACAATGGAAAGATGCTTTCGTGACAACAGATAACATCTGTAGAAATATTTTAAAAGGATGACATTTTTGAGGAAGGGATAATCCATTGAACTATAGTTCAATGTGATAATTAGTGATTGTTTTTGAAAATGTCGTCGAAGTGGCCAAAGCAGTGCATGGAAACGATGCATGGATGAATTTTCCAGTTCCTTGCTTTGACATGAAACCACAAAAATGTGACGTTTTTCTACATTTTCTTCTCCATTTTTCAATGATAGATGATTGATGATCATTTTAGTTTAATTGTTGTCTAGAGATTCCTTATCTTGTAGCAATGAATTGGTGTGCAAAATTTTCAGAGATATTTCAAATTAAGAATTTCATTTCATTCTGATATAAAAATTAAAAATTCGATCATATAATAAATGCAATCAGTCTTCTAGAGGCCTGTTGTAATAGTTGCAATTCCTTACTTGGAACAAATATTGACATTCTTGTAAGCTGCATTGAACTTTCAACAATAACAATATAGACAAATTAGGTTTTGACAAAATATGCAGTTTTTTGTTTACTTTTTGCTTTTCAGGTGCTCTTCAAAAGTGACCATTTATTCAAATCGCAAAGATAAACAAGGCAAACTTTGTGGCTGAAGAGTATATTTATATTGATATTGCAGGAGTAACTGTTACATTTGAAACTTCTGATTCACCAACTGCATATGCATCTCTAAATTATGGAGATGAAAAGTTCAGCAACAAAATCTGATGTCATACTGCAAATGTTCATATTTGGATATTTTTGTACCGCATATACATTGGTTCTACTGTAATCCGATAAACATTAGTATTCCTTTTTAGTGTGTTATTGCTAAGACAGTCAAATCTTACCCATTTTTCTATAGTTTAGATTTGAAATCCGTGATTTTTGCCTTGGAATAACAATTATTTCTTATTTTGAAATTGTATCCGTGATGTTTGTGATTTTACAATTATTATTATTTGAAGGCCTAAATGTTTTGATTGCTTTTTTCAACTGTTTCATGGTTATGGATTGTTACAAAATATGTTGGCTGCACTCCATGGTTTACTTACTCGAATAGAGATATATTTGCTTGTTACTATAAGGTTTGTCCTGAAAAACAGGGCCATCTCATCTGTAGCTATTTCTAGTATAATGTTTTAAATAAAACAACGGAATGCAAAAAATCCTCATTTTTTGAATAAAAAATAAAAGGAACAGTTTTTTTTCATTCTTTAACACTTCCATGTATTTAAAAACCTGTTTTCTATATACGGGACGTTGTTGTATTCTTAAATTTTAGTTTCAGATTGTTGGCAATTTCCCACAAAAAGTTTCAAACATTTACCATTGTCACATCAATAGTACCCTGGGCACCAGACGTTTCAATAAAAATTTAAATTACCATAGTTTCAAAAAGAATGTAGTACTGAAAGCGGCAATAATTTCTTGCCTTGTTATTTTCCAGCATAAAAATATGCTTCAAATTACTGATGTTCCGGGAATAGGTTTCTCATAAACCAATTTTTTATATAAAAATGTGTATCTTTTATTTTATATTCTTAAAAGAATTTAGTAGATTTAATTTAGTTAATATCATTTTCCAACTTCTACGGAAGCGTTTAATGGTAGCGGGCGCTTACTCCAACAGATACTGTACCCCTTTTTTTGCCCCAGCTCAACTACAAGATATGGAATTTATTTGTTGAGACCACTGCCATTTTATTTATTCTTTGTTTCATTTGAGACCGAATTGGTCGTGAGTCCCCCTTTCATTCTAATTATGGTCGCTTGCCATACCCTCCGCATGCTTCGCTTGCACACTACTTTGCAGCAACAGCAACACAAACAAACAGATGGGCATGGGTACATGACGAAGCAATGATGGAAGGCGGGAGCATTAAAACAAATGGAGCGAAAAAGGATTGTAAAGTTGTCTGGTCAGCAAAATGTGATTATAGTTTTAATATCCTAAGAGTTGGTGCAGTCTTTAAGTAAGTATATTATACCAATAAAATTTTGGTTTTCTCACACACATCAGCACGGCTGTATGACGCAAAGTCAAGTCTGGTCAAAAAAGTTTAGGCCGTTAATTATGGCACCTCGCGATAGAAATTATTCTTTGCTCGCGTTCCATAAATCCTATCATAACGACGATAAACATTGTGATTAAAACTCGATCTTCATATCATATTACACTTTTAACAATCATCGAACACGCTCTCCCATGTTAAGGTCAATGTCTCATTCTTCTTCAATTGTTATTTTTTCATCCAATTTGTTTTTTTTCTTGTTCTGTGGGTTGTCGTCCATTTTATTCAATCTTTTATATTTTTTATAAGAACTACTGATATGGCCTTCGGTTTTTCAAATAATATTTTCATAAAAAGTCGAAATTTTAACAGGGAATTAGCACTCTGATTAGAACATGCGATCAAAAGCACACCTTGAAAACTTTAGGTGTGCGCCAAGGTGTGTGTGTGCGATCGCACACCTCAAACGTGCAGGCCTGGTGGTCAAAATCGCAAAATTGAAGAATTTGGTCTTTTTGCCACACAAAAAAATTGATGATTTGACTTCTACCTAAACAGCATTGCATAACAGCCATGGCAGAGCAAGGTCTACTAACTAAATATTCCCAGCCCCAATGTGTGGAGATTTTCATTTCATTTCATTTCATCATGGGGAAGCTAATTTTAAGATTGAGCAACTTTTGATGCTGAATCTATTTATATGTGTCTATTTTTTGTGATTCTCACGCATGGGGAACTTCAGAAATATGAATTTCTCATATATTGCATGATCATATTCAGGAGAAATTCACCCAATCAGGGAACAATTGGTTTTCTCCTGTTGTGTGGCAAATTTCTCCCAATAAGGCTAAAAAATCTCCATATCAGGGGAATAGTGCCTTGCTGACATGGCGGACAGAGCCAAAAAACACAGATTTTTGAAAAAAGAAAGCTTTCTACAATCCGCATCAAATCAGATTCACATCATCCATCACACACATCCAGCAAAGAAAGAGGGTCTATTTTAATATAAAACTAGTTGTTTAGTGTTGACATTGTCAAGGAAAGTGCTACTTGTACAGTTAGACCACACACAGTGGCGGCTGGGGATGGTATTCAATGTATTAGTTTTTTTGCAGAAATACATTGCAAACACGCGGCCTCAAAACATTGAATTTAAACTTAAATAATATTTTCCTCCAAGCACATATAACTTGCCTCAATCTGACAGTCCAATATTCCAGTTATTTTTTCAGTGAGTTCCCAATAAAGTGCTGATAGAAATGATAATTGTAAAGTACTGTTTAAATGGTGGAAGGCTTTATCTTTTTTTGAAACAATGAAGCTTTGGAATTTCTTATCTGATTTATTCATTGTGAGACTGCCTCCAAACGGCTGTTGCTTGCCTGCGCAGCGAATGTATTAGTTTTCCATTTCTAATTCTATTCTAGCAGAATTTCTTTGTGATGGCTGGCTCTGTGTGATGCCAATCACCATTGTGCTGGTTGCTTATATCAAATACATTTTGCCAGTGGGAAGTTCCTCATGTTTCTGATGTATTAGGATTTGGAATCTAATACACTGGGGTTGATGTGTTAGTGGGCGGCACAAATGAGGGCTACTAGCCGTTTGCTTAAAACACAAAAGCACACAGCCGTGAACTGAGAAGCCACAATTCGTTTGCAGTCTATATCAAGAGAACCCGAGAGTGTGCAAACAGAGAATTTCATTTGAACTCAATAGGGAATGTGGAAAATGCTTTTTTACCCTCCTTGGTTTATTTTAGTTCTAAGTTCCCGCGGTTTGTTTTCTCTCATTGAAAAAGCATCACATTAATGTTGCTGTTTTTGTCAGCACAAGGTCTTCCTTTTTTCGTGGTTATTTCTTGATGACCGAGCTACATAAGGTACGTCATACGAACCTCAAAAGGGGCTTGCAGAATATAGAGTCATTTGAAAGGTCAATCTGCAATGAGGATAGAACTTCAGTGTCATTTAAAGCCAATCTAAAGGGCATGGCCATGAAAAATTCACTGGGGTTTGCCGCCGGACCCCCCTAAATTTTTGCCTCGCTTTGCTCGCTTTCCAAAAACTAATACATCTTTATTTCTGCTCCCAGCCGCCACTGGCCACACAGAAAATGTTGTTGAAAGTATCTGTTCTGTTTTTAATGTCATGAGTCTATCATCACTTTGGAATTTCAAAATGGGGTCATGAAAATGTTATGTAAACCTCCGCCGGAGGTAGGAAGTCTGTGTATGCTGGGAAAAATTTCAAAACAAAAGCAGAGGGAAAAGCACAGGACTAACAATATATATTCTGTTAAAAAGATCAATGGAACATGTGTTCATTTTTAGCATCACAGAGTCAAAGCCCCTTGCCTTTCCCCCAAACATACCATGACCATCCTTTAGTATAACATTTAATGTATCATTGTGTGCTGCCATTCATTGAACAATACTATCCAAATGTTACTTTCAAGGCCCCTTTTTCATTAACAACCAATTTCATGAATGCAAGCATTGGAAAGATCCACCTGAAACCCTAAGTGTTTAAAACTATTGGGCATAACTCAGCAATTATTATGTTGATTTTGCCAACTAAGGTAATAAACTCTTAAGTTGAACCCTCTTTTAGGAAATTCAATAGTATATATGGAAACTTATATTAGGGGTGGCTTGTAATCGGAGGTTTACAGTATGAAATTTATTGAAAACATGTAAAGAGGACTGTTGGAGGCAACAAGATCCCTCTTTGTAGAAAAAATGTTACTTGGAAAATATTAAATAATTGTAATATTATATGTGTCTTTTGTATTTGGTTTTCGTGGTCAAAATCAGGAGCAGAAGGTGTAATTCAAAAGTTCCTAAGAATTTTCCAAAAGTGGAAATAATAAATCATGAAAATTTTCCCAAAGGCAGAGCAAGAGAGCTACTGCTCAGTAATGGATTTGTCCTTTCACGTTTCTCACTGAATACAATTGACACAGAGAATGCAATACGTGCAAAAATTGAAGAGGACTTAACAAATTTGTTAGACAATAAACAAATTTGAATTTGTTAGAGCCATTGAAAGGAAAATTGTTCCGATTAAAGTCTCAGATGAACTTAATTGCAAAACTATTTATAGCATTTCGGGGCAAAGAGATAGGCCGGTATACATTCGTGCAAGTGAAGACATTCCCTGGCGGGTTGACGTAATGTCAAATATCTTTGAATCAGGATCTGAATCTGAAGATTCAGTTAAAGAGATTATGCAAACAACTTCAGCATTTGCTGGTTATGAAGCTATTGTGAAGGATGATGAGGTAACAACAAGTTCACAAGGAAATATCCAGTTTGTGAAGCTAATTTTCCTGAAAGGAATCTTGAAACACATGCAAACTCTTGTATTGATCAATCAGTTACTGTTGCCCAAAGTGTTGCCCAATCAGTTAGTGTTGCCCAAAGCAGTTGCAGCTTAATTGGAGAAACAAATACCTGCCTCCCCCTTATACCTAAACCAGCTACAGTGATATCTGAAGACTTGAAAAATCCATCGTCTCTCAAAAAATGTCTGCAAGTGAAAGGGAAAGAGTTAACTTTAAGCCCCAAGACAAAGATTTCCGCGTGGATAAGAAAAGCGTACCAAGATTCTGTTCAGAAAAGGGTCCTTTTCTTTGGAAATTCATGCTTAGGTCCAATCTTTGTCGATTTTGTCGGAAAAATGGCATGATGGAGGACCCTTAAGAGAGTTTTTCACAATAATGTTTAAATAAGCACCAAACCATATCTTAAGTGGTGACGAAAATAACTACACAATACGTCATGATGTCCATAAACTAGAGAAAAGGGCATTTGAAGTATATGGAAAATTCATTGCCTTGAGTCTTCTTTAAGGTGGTCTAGGGCTTCACAACTTGTGCAAGCCGCTTGCTCAGTATGGCTATTTGGCATGGAAACGAGTGTGTGCATCCATCACTGACGGATGTTTCTGATTTTCAAGTACAAGAAAAGCTTAGGAAGGTAGAACAATGCACAAATGAAGAAGAGCTACAACGAATCATTAATGATTTTGACGAAAGGTTCGAAGCAGGGTACAACAAACCCACAGTAAATCTCAGTGACGGGGAGGACTTGTTACACCAGGTCTCTCGATATTTCGTTATATCAAGGCAGCTAGATGAGATTCAGCAGATGTACGATGGTATGAACAATTTGGGTGTTCTCGAAAGCCTGCGAGAATACCCTGAAAATGCACTCGAAGAATTTAACTATAATGCTAAAGCATTGAAGTCATCCTTGATTTAGGATATCTAAGATTTTCTGTACCAATGGTATCAGTTCTTAGTTGAGTTGGACATGGGAATTGAAAAACAAGTTGCTCTGTATGACGTTGAGTTGCCTGAGGTCACAGTATGAAAGATCAATGCGAATGCTGTTCTACGCTTCTTAACAGGCAGCAAACATCCACCTCTAGTATATTCAGCAAACCAGAAAGGGCGGCTAACATTCATCCACAATGCACCTGGCAGCCGAATTTCCATCAGTACATGTTTAATGAGAATTTCTTTTCCTGTCAATGACAGATACATCGGAGACACATTTGCAAGTAACATTGTTAATGACATTGTATAATGACCAGGATTTGGACTTGTGTGACCACCAAACCAGATGAATGTAGCATTATTTTATTGAAGTTATAGTCCTTTAAATAAATTATGTTCAAGTTTGTCTTAATCTTAATCTGTTCCAACTTTGTCTTACTTTGTTCAGTTTGGTTTTGGTTCAATTTGGTTCAAGTTATGTTTAAAAGTTCTGTTCACTGTATTTACCAAATAAAAAGTAAAATTTTGTATAAGCTTAGCTAGTTATTACGACGTTTTAGCCAATTATTTGACTGAAGTTTATAACGTGTTTGGCAGTTGAAGATTTTTAGAGAATTTTTGCAATATTTATTTATATTTCCGCCAGTTTACCGTCATCAATTTCGTATATTTTATTCAAGATCTACGATTGTATTTTTATATCATAGTTCCAGTTAACATCAATCATTTTATTTACGAATGTCGCAGATTTATTGTTGTTGTAGTATCTGAATTACTTGCTGATATTCCAAAATGATTGTCTTCCTCAAATGGGCTACTGTCTCGCTTGCTCGTCTCCAATATCAACATTAATATCTGGAACGATGATATGATTGTTTGTTCTAATTTCTGCGTAATCAATGCCATCTGCTCCATAAGTCTCAGGATCGATGTTAATTTCTGATTGTAGCAGCGTCCCATCTGTCTGATCTATGTAGACACATTCTATTCATAACTGGATGGGGCTTTTTGAGCCTGCAGTCCGGAGTGAATGACAGTTCCATTAAGGTAAAAAAAAAACATTTAGAGCTCTGTTTATGCGAGGAACAAACACTGTTTGTAGCGCAAATAAATGAATTCCATTCAAGGGATCAAGAATAGATTCATCTTCCATCCAAAAAACATTTTGCGGAAATTACTTGTGACACATTTATTCACGTCCTTCCATATAGCCTCTCTATACATTAATCATGGACTGGCCTTCCAGTTAGAACAGGCTTTCGTTCCAAACTTGTTTAGCATGAGTCGCGCGACGCCTACATTTTCCATTCCTTGATCACTTCTTATTCTTCGGGGCCAATAGAAGTTGGACACAGCATTTTCGAAAAGAGCCAACACTGTACCGGATTTGTTATTTGTGCAAGAAAAGAGCTAGATAAACATTCTTGAGTAGCCGTCAATGCATCAGGGTGACTATCCGCCATCGTATTTATTTATGATGGTTGTCAATATGCCTGAATAGGAAGATGGAATCAAATTGAACATGAAATGTGACAATCTGTCATTTGAAAATGGCAGCAACAAGAAGGTTATATACAACTGCTCACGAGCTTTTCCTTGTTCAAGAGACTGTGAAGTGTTTGCCGTTTATTATTTTTCTACTTTGCATTTGTTTTCCTATAGCCTGCACATAGTTACAAACTTTCCTACATGATTGTATGGGCCAGTTTCAGAATTTTGACGAGGTAATATAACAAAATCAAATTTACTAACCACAAAGCATTCAGCGAGTAAACCGAATAAACTCGTCTTCCCACCGAAAACAATCTCATTGTCAGTTTTCCAATGGGGTCCAAACGTGTCAGGGATTCTCGTACCTTCCATCTTTGCACTTTGAGACCTCTGCTCTCAAAGCACCTTACATCATTTTTTCTCCACTGTTGGGAGACACATTGATGATTTCTCGAATTATTCGATCCAACTCATCATTCGAAAAATATCCACAAATTGCTGCAATTGTATACAAATTGGTATACAAAGTGCGAACGTTTAGCCCAGCAATGTTTGCTCAGCTCATGCCAATTGACCGCAGACCTTCAATTTGTTCTTGATTGACCATGAAACAAGGTCTATCTCGCTCGCCAGTGTGGACCTTTGCACAATTGCTCGCCCTTTTACTTTTAGGCATCCTCATATTTTGCACTGCGAGCTCTCCAAGAAACATCACTTGGGTACCAATGTAATTGCTTAGGAACAGAAGATGACTTCTTTGCTCCTCTTTGAAATTAAATGTGTGAAGAATTTCTTCTAAAAGTGAGGCCATTGCGCTAGCTCTTTGAAGAACCTTGACTACATTCGATGCATCTTGCGACAGAAAAGTCACACAGAGAGCAGGGAGAAGAGATCGGCAAGAGAAAAAACATCCCCAAGTAGGTTAGCCATATTCATAAGAACGGGTGGATGTGAGAGTGAAGGAGCGGGTGAGAAATTTTAGATGCGAGGCAGAAGAAGTTTTGCATTGGGAAGATGTGCATACAAACACGCAAGAAATGTGCATACTCATAAAATGTGGATACACACACAGAAAATGTGAATACACACTACACGCAATTCTCCATACACGCAATTCTCCATACACATCACACATCATTAAAGATTTGAAGCCAAAAATGAACTAGCAGTCAGATTCCATCGCCGCCAAATTGTTCACTTAGTCTTTTTGGCGCCTATCATCTGAACCGCCAAAATTCTCATCACGTGATAAAAAATAATATTCTTATTATTACATGTGCATCTCTTAATACTTGTCAACTTCATATACTAAATATTCTTCTCCATTAACAGAAATCGCAGTTATATCAGTTTCTGTGGTGTTGTTGCTTGGGCCTATTTCGTCCACTTTTTGATTTCCTTTTTTGCCTCTATTGTCTTATTGTTCATCTTGTCACTGTCTTCAGGTGGTCTCTTAATTTCTCTTCCCGCTTTCCTCTCTGAAACATTTTATTCTTTTCTATCAAATCCTAAATTCTGAAAAGCAAATTTTGCATCATCTTGTTTTTTTTACAATGAGAGAGATTCTGTTTTCAAAAGTTAATGTTATAAAATCACCAATGAAAGATTATTGTCCTACATTTTATGGTAAAATGTTTTTGTCTGAGTTTTCTAGCAGGCCATTTTAAAATTTTGCAAAGCTGAAATAATTGGAGAATAATTTAGGTGCAAAGCATTAAACAAAATTCATGGAATCAATGTTCTAGCATATTATAACTTTTAAAATAACATTCGTTTTGTAACAAAATACAATTCGTTTTATAAATAGCAGTGGCATAGTCAAAGGGATGGCCGATCGTCCACCCCCCCCCACAATGGTCGGCAAATATTGCCCTCATGTCTCTAATCTGCGGTAGGGGAGGGTAAAGACGTCTATATTTTGATTTGATTTGCATTTTCCCCACTCCCTCACACACTGTTTTGAGTTCTAATTCAATGTTCTGAATTAGAACTCAAATATAACAAATAGAAGGTACTGTTTCTTAACCAGCAAAAACAACACAACACAAGCCTGTGGAAATTTTGTAGTGGTATTACAATGCAACGAGTTATGCACGTCGACTTTGTGTGTCTTAAGTATTTGTCATTTTAAATTGGCGTTCAATAATTTGCTATTTTGCGAAACTTCAAACGTTCTTATAACTTACTGATCTAAAAATTTAAAGTGACACATCGTATGCATCTACATAGGTTAATCAGCAACCTCAATGCTTGAGGGCTCCGTTTATGTACCAACTACGTTTGCGTATGATGTTAATGCATGGAGATGACTGATGTTAATGCATGGAGATGATAGCGCAAGCTTCTTATAACTTTTTCTCGCAAAATTTTCACTTTAAATTTGATTCAAATTAAATTCCTTACTAAGAATTTGATAAACAAGTTCAATCTATTTTCAGTTCGAAAATAAGCGTGTATTTACGGTGAAAATCAAAGGTCTTGTGTGTAATACGTCATTTAAATCGTCCTTTTTATGTTGATAATATAGCGTCATGAGCTTCGCTCTGTATCAGATTGTTTCAAAGAACTAAAAGTCTATATTTCGGTAGCTAAGCTGTTGTACTATGTATCCTGTTAAATGCTGCTGTTAGTTATATTTTGTAATAGTAATATTTCGTTTTTTGTCGTGCATTTGTATCTTTTTAACTTATTTACAATTACAAAAATAAAAGCAAGCTAACGATTATACTAATTGTAATTTTTAGCTTGTTTTAGTGACGTAAAAGTGACATTAAATCAATGTGTATTTGTCAAGCAAAGGAGAGTGTATTAGCCAAAGTTTCCTATTTCAAATCTGTTGTCGGAAAATTTAAGAATTTGATTGTCTTTCCTCTTCCCTGGGTATATTTTCCAAAACTATCCATAATAATTTCAACGAATTTTTGATAAAATTTCGTTTTTCTTAGCAGCAGGAACAAACTTTGTATGGTATTTATTTTCTTTTGTGTCACTTACATGTATGATTTGACTTGATGTATGATTTGATAATAACAGTATTGTTCAAAGTTAAAACCTGATGTTTTAGTTTATTTACATGTGTTGTACTTTAGTTTAGTATTTTAATAATTAATTTATTTTGATGAATAATTTGATGAATGATTTGATTAAGAAAATTATTGTGTCGAGTTAATTTCGTTTTGATTTGCTTTACAACACAAAAGGAAATTTAGATAACATTTCGACCAACACACAGGTGCTTTGAAAAAGGATTCAAAGATTCAAATAGGATTCAAAGATCTAAAATTCGTTTGGACTGTCTGTCTCTACAGTCTCTACAGTCCATCAAGCAGTCAGCCCGAAAGCAGTCTAGCTTCAAAATTATTATGATCAGCATGCCAAGAAAAAGAATCCACACCCAGCTGGTGGTTCAGTTTGATTATGTCGCCCTAAACCATGGAAATTGGGAGGCCATTAGGAGGTAGATTTGGCCATTTCCATTTCAGGCTATTTCAGAACAGGGAGTTAATTGTACTATACGTTCTATAAATGGAGGCCATTAAATATATAATTGTTCACGTCACAATAGTCTAAAATCTGTCATTTTTTAGCCAGCAAGGGAAACTGCAGAAACACACGTTTCCTTTTGCGCTGTACCAGAATCTGCAGAAACACACGTTTCGGTTGTGTCGAAGGTATTAGGGAGCTTACGATTTGACTACGAACGCGACTACGACGGTGACTTGGTACCAAAAACAGGCATCTGCGCATG
>JAYJMH010056182.1:0-12850 GCA_036873815.1 Phacellophora camtschatica | reverse complement strand
AAAGCAAAGCAAAGCAAAGCAAAGCAAAGCAAAGCAAAGCAAAGCAAAGCAAAGCAAAGCAAAGCAAAGCAAAGCAATCTAAACTTAATTAACAAAGGTAGTAATTCAATAATCTCATCTGCAATGAATATACATTATACCTGATAAAATTAGATGACATCAACCACAACAACAAAAAACTTTCCGGATGACCCAGAAAAACATTGATTGTCAAAGCTGTGGATCAAAATCCATTGGGATGGTTCTTATTTGTGCTCAAAGCAACATTTTAAATTGAAAAGAATAACCTGGGTACAATTACAATTCTTGACAAGCTTTGAATATTGAAATTAAAAAAATTTAAGACCTAATCATGAACTTCAAAATTAATGTTCAAATCAGAAAAATGTTTAAAACCTACTGTAGATATTCCATTTTTTTTGACAAATTCTACCAATGTTGATCTGAGAAGTGTTCCATTAATTAAAAAGTCGAAAATCAAATTTTCTTGTTCACCTAAAAAGAAAGAAATAGCTGAAATGAAAAAATGATATTTTGGACACATCTCTTATTGAGTAGAACTAAATAAACATAAGCAGAAAAACATGATACATAGCATTTTGCATCAATAATCTGTTTTAATGTAATAAAAAGCTCAACATAAAACAAGTTTTACAAGCAAAAAAGATTTTAGCATTAAGTGCCAACACAAAGTGATTTTAATCAATTTACCTTCATGAAGCATTCCATTTATAAGTGAATTCAACTCAGCACAACCCACTGTACTTGGCAGTGAAAAAGGTGTCTTTAAAACTGCATATCTAAAAAAGAAGCATTGTTTAAAATTTGCTTTCATTTGTAATTTACAAGCTTTTCTTATAAAAAGAAGGCAATAACGAACTATTGTGTTTCCCTGTGATATTTTAGAAAAGAGAAGTTTAATAACTCACTCAACAATGCAATCAACTAAATACTTGTATAAGTTGATCCTGTAAATTACCAGTACATTTAAAACAACAAACAAAGCAAGAGGAGCTCGTGCACATCTCTTCATCGGCAGGACAAAAAAAAAATACATAAAACGCAGTTGCTTAAGTAGAATAATTTTTTTAAATTATTAAACTACCACTGTAAAGCCATTTTGTATATTCTCTTGTTAACAAAATCATTAAATATCATCATCAAAAACTTGTGCAACATTAGAAAAGTGAGAATGATTAGTTAAACAAGATGAAAATTGCAAATTGCAGTTTTATTTTTTTTCAGCATCTGATTATTTATGTCTAAATTCTAACTATTTTTCCTGAATATTCTAATTACTTTCACTAACTTCTGATTGCTTACTTAGGCCTTGTACGTTTGTTGATGTGAGGAAGAAAATCCAGGTGCAATGATGATGACAGAGGATCTTAAAATTTGCAGTGCTAGATTGAGCTGTTTGCATTTTCTACCTGTTTTCAGGAAGAAATTTTACTGGGAATTTTTAAAAAAGGTTTTATAAAAAAATGGTTAAAAAATTGTTTGAAAAAATATTGAAATCAAGAAGAAATTTTGAACACCGTACCCGGCCATCACAATCACTACTAATAATCACATCACATCACCATCAGGTCAACATTTTAGCTTTGTGGTGAATTTCCAACATTTTTTCAAATTAATCAGAAATAAACTAAATATACAATATTTCTGTTGAATTAATACATCTTACTTTGCGTCAGAACAAAGAAATCGAGCTTGATAGTAAGTCGCATCATCCTCGCATGTGGAAACCATCGTGGCCATCTTGAAAAGAAGCAGGCAACTGCAACAACATTAATTTTTAACAACATTTAATGCCTCTATTTCAACAAAACTTCCCTCCTCTCCTCGTGGTAAAAAAAACTCACGACATAGTTTTGTATGCGTTTTGGGGGTTTGTTTTGTTATTTCCTTAAAAAACCCACTTTTAAACAGTTGAAAAACCCACTTATTTCTCCAGCTCAAGGCCGCACGGCACAATAATTAAAACAGCAATATGATCACTTGTATTTCCGTGAAATCTAAAACTTTATCCAATGCTCGATTGTTGAACAAAACCGAGGGTGCTTTTATCCATGGCATGACATTTTTGTAATTTCCGATCCCGCCGAATTCAAAGTGTTGTAACATATCTTGTGTCGCAGAGGCAGATCCCGCGCTTAATAATATTAAAAATTGTCAGTATAGCATCCCACCAAACTGGCCATATAGATCTCTGGCTCTTTCTCATACTCATCATTTTTTCAAAGCTTTCGTTTATTTCTCAACACTTTTCCAACCCCCCATCCCTCTCCCCAGGTTTTTTTTCTAACAAAACCCTCGTTTATTTCAAAATTGAGAATTTTCAAGTCTATTTCATTTCGTTAATCATTTGATCAGCAAAAATATGTCACTGCGGAGGAAAATACCTTGCGGAGGAGTAACCTCCAGAAAATAAAAACGAAATACAGTGATAATGATAGAGACAAAAGACAGGCGCAGGAAAAGGAAACAAACAAAATTTTCTTCATTTAGTTCTCACTGCAAATGAACAAAATAGTGATTTAAATTTGTTGTGTTCTTTCTTGTGTGCATTCTATGAATTATGCAACAGCCATGCTGCATTTGTGACAACTTTATAATTTCTTAGTATTCTGAAAATAAAAGGTTACTCTAACCATATGCTCTAATACTACATTCGATTTAAATAATACTGTATCTACTTTCAATTAAGATACCAAAAAATTACACAATTTCAGTCTGGTGTTTCTTATAAAGGTTTTTCTTATGAAAAATGTGTACTAAGCCAGGTATCCAAAGTTTTATTTCTTAGTGTGGAGACAGTTGAAACTTACTTTAAACTAAATGTTATGATTATAAAATCTCAGTGGCATTATAAAATTTTGCTAGAACATGCCAGTTTTCACAAGTTCAAAAATATTATCAAAAATACACAGGTGTTTCATTTCAGGGCGACATTCTATTGGTGGCAATACTCTTGAATCTGAAAGCAAATTTCAAATATTGCACAAAAATAAATATGTAAAACTTATTAATATTCAAAATAAGCTTTTAAAGTCCTTTTTGTGATTTCTTCCGTGTGCATAAACGAGTTTAAATCATAAAGTTTCAATCAATGTCTGTTGGTCCTTTCATGGTGTTTTTTGAAGATAAAAGCACATCATTGTGCCTTATATCAGTCACTGCAGGTAAATTTTCCTGTTCCACAATACCACATCTCTCTTCATCTGAATCTTCAATGCTGTGAGGGTCATCCACCGAAGACTGTTGATGACAGTGACATGCAAATGCTATTTTCAGCAATAGAAACAGAATTGGGACTCCAAATAGTGCAACATGATACACAACAAAGGTTACATGGTCAGTTGACAAACTTGCAAAGAATGTTATGGAGCTTACCACTGGGATTATCAAGGTTTTCAAGAGAAGATATACATGTGTATGATGACCTGTAGAACCAACCGGTATAGCCCATGAATGCATCAGATCACTTCTGTTCCAAAAAGCAAGGACAAATAATGTGAACTGCATGAATCCAGTACCAAAAACAATCACACAACTCACCCGAACAGCAATCTTTTCATTGTGATTTGATTTGCCGGTGTATTTATTGACAAGAGTAGATACAAAAGGAGTTCCACCAAGACAAGCTAGAAACATATTGTTGCAGAGATTCATTATTGCAGTTAGTGACCTAATGTGATGCAAAATTGAATGATGCACAAACCAAAACAAGGCAACTGTTACATAACAACCCATGTCTGCAACAAAGATTTGCCACATGTCATTTAATGTTTTAGATAAGCCGTTTTTGGCAACAGTTGCCTTCATAGGAAAGTCTTCTGTAGTTAGATCAAGAACCAGCAATGTGGCAATAATGGCAATTGCAGCATCTGAAAAGTATTCAATTCTTTCTTTGTCAATTGTTCCTGTCAACAGCACTTGAGACCTGCCTCCTTCTTCCACATCATGGCAACAATATTTATTTCTGCAGTATGCAAATACTTTTCTTACCACTGGGGTAAATATAACAGAAACAAGCAGTGCCCAAGAAACAACAACACTAAGTGTACTGAAAGCGGCAGCAAGTATAAACAGGAAAGAATTAATCAAAATCTTCCTAGCTATTTGCACTTTTTTTACTTTCAGTTCTGTTGGACTGAGGCGTTGTAAACTTGAGGAAAGAAGCCTTGGACTGTAAAATGCATATATAAATATTACACATTCAACAAGTTCAAGCATCAAGAGTATCATACACGGGAGAACGATAGCAACGGGGCTACGTCCATATTTGCCTTCGAGAGCCACCGTGAATGGCAGAAATGTTGTAAACATCAAGGAAACTAATGTCAGGACGACAATGAAATCATCAATCTTTGAAATGAGCTTGAATCTCAGTATGTGTGATTCCCAAACCCTACAAATGATTAGAAATCCAACAATGAAGACGATAAGTTCTGGGTATCTGCGCAAAAGGGCTTCTTTGAGTGTTTCATGTTTTTCCAGTTGAAACTTTCGAATGGGGATCACCAACAAAGTGGCGGCAGTGGCAAATACAGCATCGCTGAACCCTTGCAATCTAGCAGGAGAAACAATATCAGCTCGTTCGGATACACTGCATCTCTCCATAACTTTAGAAAAGTGTGATAGTGTCGTCGCAGGATACCTGTAGTCTCTAAAATTGAAAGACAGTGACAAACCCAAAAAGACCAGTTCAACTCGAAAGTGAAAGATCACCTTCGAGTTTCATGGCTGGTGACATATTCAAGACGTTCTTAAATGTCATCATTGTAAAGTTCAAATAATACAAGAAAGGATGTTTACAAATGTTTGCATTTAAACCTCTTGAAATTTATGTTTTGTTAAAATCCATTAATAGCTGTAAATTAAACAATATACAATTGATTGAGAGTGAAAAAATTGGGAAAAAATTTGAAAAATTCATTTACAAAACTGTCGGGAAGTTACAGTGATTTTTAAATTCAAGCTTTTCAATGCAACTTTAGGCAAGAAGAGAAGTGATCAATGTAGCAAGACCATTTTTGGATGTTTCCACCCTTTCATTTTGTCCTTGAAGTAGACAATAGTTTGCACAAATTATAATAAAAAACCTCTTTGTTTTTATGCAGAACAGTGTAAAACTCGATAGTTTCTAAAATATCGTTAGATATATCGAGGGCAAGACTTTGTCACAAAAAAAAATGACATTTAAAACTTTTCTATTTCTAGGAAACAATTATTTGCCTTCCTTTTGTTTCCCTGTGACAAAAATTAAAGCACGTGATGTAGGACAGGTGGAATGAGAGTAATCCAATCATAGTGGGATTAAAATATATATTTAATTCTCGTGAAGCCCGTGTTCAATGTCCTCCAAAAAAAACTATCTATTACTTACAGTAGTCATTGCAGTAGTTACGTAGGAGCAAGGTGGCAATTAAGGGCCATGGCCCTGCTATTTTTTTATTATGTGAGTGATGTGTCTTCTTTTCGAAGAAAGTGCCTTTAAAGTGGCCCAGTATAGGCGATGTGATGTGCCTCTTTTTTTTGGCCATCCCACTTCTGAGTTTCTTTGTTCGTTTCATCCGTCAGAGTACTTTATGTAGTGATAAATCAAATTTGTGCAGTGATAATCAAATTGGTGCAGTGAAAATGTTTTTACAGAACAATTTGAAAACAAGCCCAAGATAGATTGCAAGTAAGATTTAAATGGTTGATGACAAATTAGTTGGTGACCATTACAAATTCATTATTACAAAACTTGTCAAACAGATTCTCAATTCTGATAATTTAAGCTACACTGAACTGGTGCGTTTTTGTGCATTTGGTCTTCTGAGGGTCGTACAGGGGAACCAGGGAACAGGGGGACATGGGGACATGGGCTTTTTTGCAGGGAACATAGGAACTTGGGAAAATTTTAGTTTTCAGCAGGGAACATGGGAAAATATTACTATGTAGATGCCAGGGAACATTCTAAATTTTACAAGGGAACACAGGAACATGAACATATTTAGGAAGGAACACGGGAACATGACCCCCCCTGTTCGACCCTATCTTCTTGGACAATATTTTTGTTTTCAAAAACATTGTAAACCAAGGCAAGGCTGGTTGCTTTGACAAGAAAACTCACTTCGGTCGCTTCCCCGCTCCGTTTTGTGCAGTGATAAAAATTCCTGAAAATTAACTCTGAGGTTATCCCATAGTTGTAAATTTCGGACAAAATCCAAGGACAATTTTCTTAGCAATCGTGTCAAACCATGACAAAGATAAACTCAAGAACATTGTCGAGTTCCTGGCACAAGCTTTAGATTTTGGAGAAAACAGCATGGTAGGTATCACCAACGTAGATCGTTCAAATGCCAATTAGCAATTAGAGTGTTGTCAATTAAACCAAGAACGATCAATCATATTTTATATTCATAGTTATATCGTTAATTAGTTTAGTTTTAGGTTAACGTTATTGCTATTTGATATATTCTTGTATTAGATTACGTTTCTACGACCATGCACTTAAATACACTATAGCGTCTTGAATTTAAAAAAATAATAACAACGATGAATTCTATCAGACGTATCTTTTTAACGATTATATTCTTCAAAAAATTCATGAGTTTTTGTGATTAGATTAGTACAATTTCTCGGCATTTTGACGTACCATTTCTGAAACATGTTTGCTGAATGCAAGGTTTCCCTCAGTTATATTAAGTGTCCAAATATGTGGTGTCGTTTTGTTGATCTGTTGATGTTAATCTGATAATCAGCGTTGGCCGGCATAGGCAGGATTGTCATATTTTTGTTTCGCATTTTTGTATATTGGATTTTCAGCCTGAAAAAAATAGTGTGAACAAAATTATAAATCAGACAATATTATAAAATGTTTTCTGAATTATAAATGTAATATTCAACTTCAAGCAGTTTGGAAACACTAGATTCACTTGTTTATAGTATATAGAACAATCCACACTGTTCACCATCACAAATCAGAAAATAAGCCAAAGAAACGAAACTTAATAAACGAACGTAACACACAAAATGCAAAATTATGAAAGCTATATAAATATTTCACTGCTTAATTGTAAACAATTTTTTGAAGAATTGGCCACTTCTAAAGAATTGGCATCTTGCACCATTTTATTTTTGTCTGAAACATAACTCTAACTAAGAACAACGCTCTTTCAAGAATTGATAGGGTACTCAACCAGCACCACATGTGGTCATTGGTTAACGGTATTTGAGATTTTATAAAATATGCAATGATCTAAACCAGACGTATTTAACTACAGCTACATGAATCTTTACCTTGTTCCATTTTGATTTTGTTCTTTCTTTTTCAAACTTTGAATATTCATACTTGTCCTGAGTAAAAATTGTGTTTAAACAGATATACCTTGTGTCTAACTAGGAATAACATGGATAGATTAGATGTTGTGATCGATTAGACCTCGTTACGTCCACGTTCGTCTTTGCATAAAAAGCGTAACAAGTTGAATCCCTTGTTGTTTCTACGAATCAAACGATGGAGAACGCATCAAAGCAAATATAATTTTCTTGACGTTGATGCAAGAAGTTTCAATTTAAAATTTGATGTATCCCTGAGCTGTACTAAAAGAATTCCAATGTTTATGCTTTCTTAAAGCAATATTGCAGTATTTTCAGCAGATTGCAGCTCCAGAAACCCTCTATTTAATTGAGTATAACTCAGAGATCATTTGGTAGATGACGGCAAACGAGGTATCAAACTATGAAATAAATCCTCTCATATCAAATTTAAGTAAACACAGCATCATCAAAACTAAAAATCCTCCACAGCAGTTTTGCATACGTCCAGTTTTGCAAACATTTTTTGTACAATCTGGTACTTAATCATTGTAGTATAAACACAAGAAATTCAGATTTAGTTCCTGCTTTTTCACTTTTAAACAGAAGCTACGGTTACCGCATCATACCCAAGATTGGAAAGCATCAAAATATTCCCATTCTCGTTCATTTAGCATAAACGGGAATTTGCATCGATTTAATAATTTAACCTGGAAGCAAATATCTAAAATGTAATGAAACTTTGAGGCAAACTATGCTTAAATATTAAAGAAGGTTTTCTCGCAAAAATTAGAAATAACTTACGTGTGCTGATACTAAAATCTTCCATACAAGAAGTGCAACAATAGAAGCTAATAAAAGGCCACCAATAATTCCAAGAACAATTGCAAGTATGTCAGGCTCGCTCGTTATCGTCTTTGGGCAGGCTAAATCAAAATAAAGCATGCCTTCATTAAAGTGTTTGATAATATTAACAGAGTTGATCGTCAACGCCATCGAACTAACTAGGAAAAATATGCAATATATAATACAATTTCAAGTTAATAAAAAACAAAGAGCATAAAAAATGCCTCAAAAAACAGTTTATGAAACATTTCTGAAAAGGTATGTAAATAAAATAGAATATTAATTATCTAAGTGAATGATCAAATAATAATCATTCTCAAACATATCTCGTGCTTAGTTACATAAGAAATATAATGTATTAAAAAACAAATACCTACTTTTCTTAGGGCGAACCCTGATAGTTAAATTTTTACTTGAATCTTCTTGAAATGAAAAAACAACAAAACATCCATCGTTGTCTGGAACTTCGCATTTCCGTTCTGTCACTAAAACATAAACGTATTCGTGTGTAAATAACTTGGTAGTTAATCCTTTACCCCGGGAAGGGAGATATCGCCCATTGATAAACAAAACAAAACGGCATCTGTTCAGGAGGTAAATGCAGGCAGGACTTTATTTTAATTTCATATATTTCAACCTAAGTTTATTATATAAATTAAGTTTCATATGCTGCCCTCTGCAAAATAAAAATTGCATAAGATCCACCAGCTTAGCAGAAATAAATCCAGGCGTGATTTGAAAGGGTTAACGGGTAGATGGACTCACGAGGCAGATCTACAATGCAGAAATACAAGCAGAAAAAGTAAGAAATTCAACACTGTTTCGTAAAGTAAGAATTACAGAGCATAAACGTTTTTAATTGCGAAAAAAAATATGAAAACATGTCATTTCCTCAACTATATGGCTCAATGAACATACAGAATTTCTGAGATGCATGCATTTTTTATAAGAAACGTCACTCTGGTTTTGGTACCAAGGTTTCTTAAATCCGAGGGCATTTCAATACTAAAAGTTTCTAATAATTTTTCAATGCCACGAATGCCTTGTTATTTTATATTAGAGTTTTCTGGTCTGTTTTGATCGGAAAGCCTTGGGAGCTAAAATTCTAAAATAAGTTATTATTTTGTCATTAAAAATCAAGTTTTATAAACTTTGGCTAACAAGATTAAATAAAGCAATGGGTTAACTGGGTGAGAGCATGCAATTAAATTAAGATTGGATTTTTTGCATGATCTAAATAAAGAATTCTGAAATTTATTTTCTTAAAATGTCTTGAAAAAGATTTAAATTGTTTCTGTTCAATACCAGAGAATTGATTTGACAAATATCCTTTTTCCCAATTTCTTCAATCTTGGAACATAAAAATCCTTATGCTCTAAAATAAAGGCAAAAACTGACATAGGTAATTCAAAACAGGCGAATAATTTTGCATTAAAAGTTCAGAAAATCGTCAATATAAGTGCCCATCCATAAATCATACGTCGCTTAACTATCACTCGCTCTGGCGTCTCTCTCTCTCTCTATGCTTTTGAGAACGAATAGCTTTTATCAATTTGCAACAAAAAACATAAAATCCAACAACAATAAAAACAAAAACACATACTGGTTCCATTAGCTTGAATGATATTCAGAGAGCAGTTGCTGCAACTTTCAGATGTACCTTCGTTGAAAACTTGGCAAAGTATGCAGTCACGGTTAATTGCACATTGACCAGGACATGTCTGTAAAAATACAAAGTAAACCTTACGTACATGTTTTGTAAAAAATTCTTTGATCCTAAACCAAGGGGATAAGTATAGTTAGAGAAAACTTTTACATATGAAAGTCAAATTGTTGCATTCAAATGCCAGAAATAAATATATAAAGGTGTGTATCAGATTAGATTGATGATGCTCCTTGATCCAAGAGTTGGCTGGAACGTTTAATCCAAATTCGATCCGATCCGACCCAAAACGCTAAAATTGAAGTCCAATCCGATACAGAAACCCGAGTTGCTTAAATATTAAAAGAATTTAAAGTTAAATAAATTTACGTACATAATCATGATTAACATAAGCTAAGAAAACTTGTCAGTTGCAAAATAAAAGCACAAACAAAGCCCAGGTTTTCTTTTGTTTCTAAGCATTATTTATCATCAGTTCATTTTTAATGTTTGACCCCATTTGATTTCTACAATTAAACATAACATTAAATCATTTGTATCAAAAATATCGAATTAACATCAAAAATGGAAATGATTTGTAAAGAGATCAAACATAAATGACAAAACAGTTCAACATTTTCTTGTAATTGATCATATTTCGAGCAAAAAACAATGAATCAGATCCCGGTGAACCCGATGTTGTCCAATCTAAAGTACCTCTAGTAAAGCAAATCTAGTAAAGAACAATAACTATCTTCCTTTAACTGTTTTAATCCAAAATCAATTTCAACATAGCAAAATAAAGTTTGAATATGTAATTAAAAAGAAAAAGAAACTTTCAAACATGCTTACTGAGCAAGTCTCGCAATGCAAGCCTGTGTAACCTGGGTCGCAGTCACAACGATCACAATCACATTTCCCATGGCCACCACAAGAAACCTTAATAAAACATAGATTACGGTCAGTATTTCACGTTAGAATACATAGTGTGCAAGTACATGAAAAGCTATTCACTTCAAGAAAATATTTAAGTCGTAATTCCAAATCTTCCGATTGTTGATTTCATTCTACAAATAAAAATGTTATAAAGATGATGACAATGACAATGGTAACGACGATGATAACGATGAAGATGACAATGACAAACAAGGTGACAATGAAGATAAAGATGACCATAACAATTACGATGATGATGACAAATACAATGACATCGAAAATGACATTGATGATGATGATGATCATAATGCGTACAAAAAGAATCACAACAAGAAGAATTCTCTCGAATATCCAAAAATCAATTTAAATTTCATATGAACACACAAATAACTAAGCAACGAAACCACGAATAAACTACTTTTTATCTGTATTTTGCAATTAAGTTGCTTAGAACAAAACGGTTGCTGAATATGTTCAACTACAACTGTAGGTAAGGTATTTGGCTGCAAGCAATTTTACTGTTGAATAAAAAACCCACTAAAGAGAAAAATAATTTTCCTTTGTTTATTAGAATCATCGCAATTGTTGGAAATGGCCATAATACACACTTGAAATAATAAATACTGTCAATTACAAGGTCATTGCCAAATTTCTGCAAACTTACCCCATTTTTGACACAATTCCTTTGAAGAAGAGTGCAGTTACGAGTTCCACAATTATCACCAGTCCAAATGCCCTTGCATTTGCATTTATTACATTCACAAACGCCATGGTCAGGACCTGTGTGCAAACATAAAGGACTTACCTAATGTAAATTGTCTTATTAGGACCCCCATTAACCTTTTCATGCCCGGATTCATTTCCAACGGGCAAATCCAATCTGATCTTAACTTAAATGGTAAAATTATGTTAAAATATACTAAATTATTCTGTTAAATTGTTAATAATTTCGTAGGGAGTATAATTAACTCAAATAGTAAAATTATGCTAAAATATACAAAATTACTCTATCCAAT
The DNA here is from genome assembly GCA_036873815.1 of Phacellophora camtschatica. Lineage (NCBI taxonomy): Eukaryota > Metazoa > Cnidaria > Scyphozoa > Semaeostomeae > Ulmaridae > Phacellophora > Phacellophora camtschatica. The sequence goes on along the minus strand of JAYJMH010056182.1, from coordinate 1,099 downwards.
TGTTGACAATTTTGTTGAGAGTAGTACTTACAAAATCTAACTCAAATGGTAAACTTATGTTAAAATATGTAGAATTATTCTGTCCGAATTTACCGCCTGTGATATTTTACTGTGTCTAAACTTAACATTAATATTGTAAAAGTGCCAGCAGCTTGCAAACAAAGCTTTCATAATCAAAGGAAAGTCCTATTGCATTTTGCATCCTGTCTTACAGTTCCTCACAAACAGAACGTTCTCAAACCAAATATTTAAGCAATTGATTTTTAAAACTCTAAACACTTATGACTAAAATTGGACTTAAGCACAAAAAGATTAAACTTGAAGTACCTCCACACTCTTCAGGAGCTCGGCCAGTTGAACTTTCTGAATATTTTGGACAGCGAAAATTTTTGCATTCACAATACCTTCCTGTGACTTGCTCTGGTTTCTGCAAAAAGAGTATGAATTAAAAAACTATGTTTGCAATGAAACTATAAGTTTCAAAAATTGCAAAGAATTAATTAAATTTTTACAGTTAAAATTAGAAGCAATTTCCTGCCAAGGAAGAGTTTCCAATTTTTTCAAATTCGAAAGCAAAATTGGGAAAGGGTGGCGGTAGGGTTTCATCTTTAGATTGTTCTATCTTTGGGATTTGTTTCATCTGAAAGTTAAACGTGGCACGATTGTCACATGGGCACATAGGCCTTCCTGCGGACTCAATCATTTCATCACATTTCCTGTTTGTCCTCGCCGCTCCGCCATTGGTTACAATTGCCTTCTTGCTTTAAATTCAAGTAAATTTCGAACACAAGAGACCTTGAATATCTATTGCTCTCAGAGCGGGCAAAGAAATAAAGCCTGCAACTTTCAAAAAGCCCATCTTCAAGAAATCACTACTATCTCGAATAAAATTCAATTTTTTCTCTTCATCAGAACAAGCAGCATTTTACAAACTCCATGTAAAACTAAACGAAACATAGAATCATAGAGAAATGTGTTTTTCTGAACGTTGCATAAAATTGCTTATGGTATTATGAAGCTTTATCTGCCACTAGAGCCTATCAACGGACTTGCCGTAATAAATCGACTGGCGGGGGGGGGGGGGGGGGGGGGGGGGGGG
>JAYJMH010056171.1:0-12851 GCA_036873815.1 Phacellophora camtschatica | reverse complement strand
GTTTAGATTCAGAACGAGTACGAATACGAGTACAAAGTTTGAAAATGCACTCCAAAAGTAGATTTAGTAAGATAAATTTTTATTAATTTTAAAAATTATAATTATTTTAGCAATATCAAAGGTTCTTGATAAATTAGGCCTGCTCACTTTCACTGTAGTTAAGCCAATTTCCTCTTCTTCTCGGAGACTTTAGCTTGTTTTTCCAAAAGATGATAAAAAATAGTCGATTTCATGCAAAAGATTTGAAACGCACAGCGTTCTGATGCCCGATAGGAACAACATTGTTCACAAGTTTATTCTTAAAATTTTAAATTTAATTGTTTTCTATATCATATTTGCACTCGTACTCTTTCTGGATCTAAACCTCCCTAATATGTTTTCAAATTAATATTATAAAATTGATAAGTTTTTACGTTTTTTGTTAAACATCTAATTTGTCTGGTTTATGACGAACTTAGGCCACTTTTATTTTTTTGAAAGCAATCTCGATTCGGTTTTTCAGGAAATAACGCAGTCAATAGATATATCAGGGAGTCCTGATTCGTCAAGCAACCAGAAGCTACTATCGGCTTGCAAGCGTTATCTTTTGGACCATGTCTCGATTGCGATTAAATCTTGCATCACCATGAAGCATGTGAATAGAGTGAGTTTTGTCGAAGATAAAACTGGAGATGAAACCGATCAGGCAACTAATCAAAACGGACTTGAAGTTCAGAAATTCATTCTTGTGAATACAGATACAGTTTGTCAATTGTGTGATGATGAAGTTTGGCTAGAAAATGTTATTAACATATGCAAATGTATTCGAGAATTTTTATCCCCTTCTTGCTATTGGAATAAACATTGGCAATTAAGCAAAGAAGATATTGTTTGTTTAGTTCAGTTTTCTTTTGTAGCTTTAAAGGTAGGTGAATTTTTACTATTTATTTTATTTATTATCTAGTCATTTTCAAAATATGTTTTGTTATTAATGCTGCCCTTATGAAACTTTACGGAATTTTTGAGACTTTTTTCTCTATTGTCAAAATTTCTATCATATAGTGTTGTAAAGATGTGGATTTTATGAAGGCTTTGACGGCAAAAATTATGTTAGAGCAAATTTCCGCCCTTATGTTATTTTCACAAATTTACAGATTTCAAATTACAAATTTAAAATCTTTATAAAGGTTCATCACTATAATTTTGACAAAAATGCAGATAGAAATACAAAATTGGTTATCATACCAAGATTTGTTAACAAAATCCAATTTAGAAATCAAAAATGTAATTTCTCTAATGAATTGAGTCATTTTTAGATTATTTTTTAAAGGTTGGTTTATCCCCAGCTCTTTTAAATTTTATAACGACCCGAAATATGAAAGATCTCGAAGAGTTTGACCAGAAAAGTGGTTCAGAGTGTACTTTTTCCCTTGGCAATCTATCCAGTCAAAATTTATAAACTTTTAAAACTTTGGATTGTTTTACAACCAATACTGCTAGAAGTCTGTGACTTTATTTGACAAATTTGAAAATTGTAACAAATGTAAAACGTCACGTTTTCAAGGGGCTGGCATAGACGGAATTTTTAGCTCTTTTTAGATTTTTTAACACAAAAAGTTACTTCTAAACTTGATTTAGTCAATTTGTTTTCCCCCTTTGCTAAATACTTTGGATGTGACTATTTAATAAAAATGCATCCTGGTACGAAGTTGTTTATATTCATTGATATGTCTTTCTGTTAATCTATATTACACTGATATGGCAGATCTTCCAAATGACAAACGCTTTCAAATTATTTTATATTGGCATAAGCAGTTATTTTATATGGTCATGAGATAACAATAGAATATATCCACGATTCAGAATGATTTCAATAAAACGCAGACCATATTAATTTTCCTCTCTTCTCTAGCCTTCCTGTAAAATTTTCAGATAATTGTATTATTGTTTTTTTGGTATTGTGTATCAAATTGTTATGTATTAATATACTCCATGTGGTATCATCTTGTATTTTATGTTAGTCATTGTAAAATCTTTTAATGAGTATATAAAAAATATTTTTTTTTTAGGCATCGTTGATCTCTTCACATAATTCTTCTTCCTTCTCGGATCTTCTTGCATGCTTGGAGTGCCTATCACTGGTAAAATGTTTTTAAGTCTTTTTTTATGAGATTTTTTATTAGGATAGTTGGAACAAAGAATTTGAAAAGATGTATTTGAACACTGTACCTGAGCATCTTTTTATAATTAATTATTTAAATGCTAGTTTATTTTGAATTCGTGTGGATTGTTGCTGGCATCAATTTTTTGTACGGTTTGTTTAATCTTACTTTTAACGAATTGTTAAATTTTGTTTGAAAGGATACTTGAGAAGGACTTACTTTGCTTTTCTAACGAAGAAACTAAGGAAAACAATTGATGCGAATTATCTTAGCTTTGGGATTCCCTAACGGTAAGATCTTCCTCGAGATCTTCCGTCCTCGTTGTAAACATACCGCTAAAGCCAAGTTGAATTGTTTTTCATTTCATTCACCGTGGAAGCTTCAAAGTTTGCTTAGATCAAGGATCACATCCATTGATCGGAAATGCTTGCTGATAAAGTTTCTAAAAAATTTCCATAAATTTCGGGACGTTCCTGATCCTGCAAAATAGTTCTCCGAGCTTTACTGATATGACTTAATGTGCTGGAAACAGTTGGAATATCGTAGTAGCATCGAAACATTTATCTGAATTTCTCCAAATCAGGCATACCAGATTCGAAAAAGCTTTTGAACCCCTAAATCATATGGATTTTTGTAAGAAGTGAAAATTGTTGTATCTATAACCAGCTGATGCAAAATTGTGAAACAGAGTTTTTATTCCAAGAAGAATATATAGGAGTAATCATTGCTGTTTCAGGTTCTTCATAGCCGAGAATTTTGGTCAACTTTATCTCAAGACAATTTTGCTCAGTTAATTGTCAATGGGGTGACAGATGTGTATAGCATTGTGTCGTCAGGTTTGTGGAACTTTGTTTTTGTTGAGGTGCAATTTAAATGTTTTTAGATCATATGACAATTTAAATTACTTTTATCTTTTATGAAGTCGAAAATGATTGAGTTGTTCGACATTTACGATTGATAAAACATTATATGATGGAATGAATGATAGAAATAGATAGAATGGAATTAGATGTGACATAGAGAGTATCTATGAAGTAAAGAAATGGGCGATTGCACTAAACATTGCCCAGATGCTCGCCAAAACGGTTATTGATCGATCAACAATCGATCAACGAATGCTAGAAAATTTATTGTTGAGGATTAAGTATTTCCAAAACCTTTTCATATAGGCGTGGAAGAGCTACAATTCATGTTAACGAAAGTAATGATATGTAGCTACAGACAGGCATGTTTCTTTTAATCTTTTCATTATCGAATTAGTTTAGTTATTTTTGTAGCTAATTGTGTTTTTAATTTGGATGACATACACAAGTACAGATTGCGTTGTTGTTTTTTTTCACAACCGTCATGAGATCTTTTGGAAAAGATTTTCGTTTTTAAGATTTCATCCCAAAGGTAAATTGGTAAATTTTTATGACATGTATATGCAGAGTATTCTTTTAGGGTAAAATTCATAGAATTCAGTATTTATTTAGGGTGTTGCTAAAATGTTAATATTTTTTGGGTTGCCAAAACTTAAACGACAATTTCATTGTGGGTCTTCAAAATGGCGAATATTAATTTTGGGTCTTCAAAATGGAAAAAAATTATGTTTGAAAAATTCAACAGAATATTCTTTTAGGTAATTTCCAAGATAAAAGTTATTTAACGATATTCCCAGAATTTCATTCGATGTTTGCTTAAAAAATATGATATACTGCGTTGTTATAATTAGACAATAACTTCGTTTTTCTTTTTTAGTTACCTTGAATCCTGGTGAAATTTTGGCTTTGGAGGTAAAGTCTTGCCAAGAACATACTCCATTTAACGAAAGTAAGAAATATATTTGCTTATTTATGCAATTCATTTGATTATGTATATATATATCAATGGCATCAAGAATGAGATTTTTTGAAAGAATTTCGAACTTTATGTATGTTTGAAGATGTTACGTTACGTTACGTAACAATACGTCATATTACAGTATCTATTTTAGTACTACACAGTTAGTTAGCTGCATGTTACCTCTTTTCCCTCTGAAGACACGAAATAGCACAGCTTAGAAAAAACAACAGATTTAAAAAATAAAATATGCTGGTAAGCAGGCATCCATCTATAAGGTTACTTTCAACACTTTATGCAAAACCGTTATCAAATTATTATGTGTGCTTTCCTTGCCAAAGCTCAGTTATCAATTAGAAACCTGTCATTATATATGGCGAGGGAGAATGGATGAGAAATTGGGGGTCTTGATATTTTAGAGATATGTAAGGGAGTCTTTAACTTTTTTGGCAGATATTGAAAATTTGTTATGTCAAATTAATTTCTCCTCCACCCCCCTCGTCATATTTAATGACCGCGACCGGTCCCTTAATTTGTATAAACGTTCTAATCATTTCAGAGGATGATGAGTTTTGCCAAAAGTAAGGTGGAAAACATTTGCATCACTCTGTACCATCCGCAATGAAAAAGGACCCAGGTACATTTGGCTCCCATTTCGGATGGCACTACAAATCAATTGGAATGTTTTCTTTCAAAAGAAAAAAGAAAAAGATTGGGGAGGAAGAGGGGTTGCTGCGATTTCAATATGCTTATTAGTTTAGCCTCTTTGTTAATCAATTTTTACATTTATTGTTTAAGTTAACTTTTATTTTTTTTTTAGAAACAAATAATTACACAAGATCTTGTCAACAAGTTTCAGAAATGGTTCATACTCTCAGGACACATTTTTGTATTGGGAAATTCAAGACATCGACCCTCCCTATGGCTATTGTGCTGTCACTCAGAAAAGTGATAATCGGTCTTGCAAGGTTGCCATTGGTTAATAGCTTTGTCAGAGTTCCTCCTATCGTATGGAAGCTTGGGTGGGAACCGTCCCTCGAAGGATCTTTCAAAACAGAATTACCACCACTACCGGTTGAGATATTGAAGGAAAAGGACGTTTTGAAAGAGTTTATTTTCCGTGCAAACGCTGTGGGTAAGTCAACATTTGATTTTCTTTTTAGGGTTCTTAATTGTGCGTTTAGAAATGCCACAGCAACATTCAAGAAAAATGCAACTGAGAATTATGATAAATCTTATGTGGTAAGACGAAATTAGCATTATTTGGTAAAGAGGTTTAAATTTGGCAAAATATTACAATCATTAAACTTTTTCATATGAAACTTTGGCTGGAAGATTTTTGCTTTTAAAAAATGTTAGTCCTTTTTTGAAAATGCTACAATGCTCTACACTACAATGTAATGTATGGCAGGAACTTTATTACAAAGCTAAACTTGACTTTCTCTTTGACCATTCCATTCGCGATCCGGACCCCGCAGCCACCGCGGGGAAGCTGGTCACCACGAAGGAGGAAGATAGAAAATGAAAACTTCTTGTTCTCCTCCCCCTCACGCGCACACCTTCCCCCGTAGCAGCAGCCCCCAAATCACCAACCTAATACGAAACAGCCACGTTGCTGAAAGTTACGAGAGTGTAATTTTGTGAAGTTTTTTCCAGATATTTATAACATTGAAACGTTCGGTAATGCCAAAAAGTGTGTCATGCATGAAAATACTTTCAGGGAAAAAACCCAACTTTCAAATCCTTTTATGATGGTTTAGGTACTTTTGCTTCATTGTTTAATCTTTTCTTTTGTTGTTATTAATCTTTGCAGGCTGGATTTCAAGAGCGCAGTTTGAAGAGACATGGGCAGCATTGCTTGGTGTTTTAAGTTCTCCACCAATTTCTGAAGACTCGACAGTTGAGGTTGGTTTTGTTTCATATTCACAAGGGATCCTTAAGTCCACTCCACTTTTCCAGTGCTGGCACCATCCCTGAGATTGCGGGGCTTAAACTTAAACTTTGATGGAACTTAAAGCAAATGAACATAGTTAAAAGTAGACTTGCTCCAAGTCTATCTCGTTTCGTTAATCAATAAAAAATATGTCACGGAGGAAAATGCCCTGCGGAGGAGATGACCTCAGGATTGAAACGAAATAGACTTTGAGCAAGTAGCCCATGCCACCCGGAAGCACTGACTTCGACCAGTAAGAAGTGAAATATGCCACACACTTAACCGGAACTTGTAAACCAATATAAAACCGTAAAGTATAAAAAATTCAAATACAATACGATCGAATACAATATAACATAAACAGACATAATACGGTGTAACCGTGGAGTGCAATACAACATGATACATCGCACAGGTATAAACATGATACAATATCCTTCATTGATCTTGTGCATTTCATTTTATTATGAATCTTGTTCAATTGTTAGGATGATATTGATGCTGCACAATCAAGTTGCTTAGCAGTGCATTGCATTACATCATTGGTGTTGGACACAACTTTGGCCCCTGTTCCAGGAAACCCTGGCGTTAGCAGATACTCTATGATCCCCAGGCAGAAGGAATATCCTTTCCTTGGAAGCAGGTACTTTATGATGCATCTATATGGGTTTATTATCATGAAGAGGAATAGATTTCACAATATTGTACATATAATTTATAATTTTATATTTTACCTACTGCTACTAATATGCTTAAACAACTACCAAAGATGGCGATAGGAAACTGTTTTCAAAATATTTTCACATGCTAAAATATTTTTATCAACTGAATTTTCCTTTTTAAATATAAAATGTAGCTCAAATTTCAAGACATTATGCCTTGAAGTAAAACAAAAAATCAATGATATGTATTAAACCTAGAATTAATTAATAAAACATTTTGATAAAATTTTTAGCCTGTCACCATATATTTTCATTCATATTTTTACTTTAATTGAAGGGTCCAAGCTTGTTAAGCTATGCTTTCCTTGGGTCACACAGAACTCAAGGTTTTTATATAACATTGTTATATACATTGTATTTTGGTTTCTTGTATTCTATAAATGAAGTTCATTCGAATTGGATTGCTTGACGTATGGTGTCTATCATGTTAAAAACATGAAAATGTAAACTGTAAAATGTGTGTCTTTTGGAAAACCCATAAGAAAAGGTTACGCCGGAAAATCTACAATTTGTGTTCTTTGAGTACCTGATAAGAAAATAAAACCGATGAATAGCGCCTGTTGCGTCATAAAAACATTGAAACTTTGAATAATTAGTTTTTCAATTGAAAAACTGATGAAAGATAATAACCGATAAATAGGGTTTGCCACGTTATGAAAGCTTTAACACTTTGAATTGCAAAATGTATGATATTTGTCCTTTGGAAAACTCGTGAGAAAAAATAGCTGATAAAAAGGGTATGCTGTGTTATATTAAACTTCTTTAATTGACTTCCATTTTTAGAATGCTTATCTCTGTTTGATTATTCCGCACTCACTGGGAAGAATTTCCACGTCCAAAATTTGTAAGGCAAAGTTTCCTTTGTTTTAATTACGTCTCTCCGAGTCTTTCTGGAGAAAAAGGAGTAAATACATGGAAAGTACGTTCAAAAACATCATTACTGTTAAGAAAGTGCTTATCTGAGTAGAAGTAGCTCAACTAAATATGAATGGAAGAGATGATTCTTTGCAGAATTTTCATAATTGGTTCAATGAGATATTGACCACGGCTATAAAAGATGCCGCCATTTTTGCCCCACTTGCAACATGGCGTCGCGATTTCCAAAATGGCCTATGGTTTTATGTTTTGTTTCAACTTTCTTAATCAATAATTTAATTTACTTCTCTGACAGAGCTGGAAAACGACTTGGCGTTATCAGGAGAATCATAGAAAGCGAATACAAAAATGAAAATTGTAACCAAACCAACCAGCCGCCATTCTCATCACACATATTTTTATTTCCCGTCGTGCCATCACTTATTTTTGAAAAACAGAGGAAACAGTTGCTGCAACGAGGCTGTTTTATGGAAGAGAGGCTTTACAGTCCAAATTTAGAAAATGGGCAATGCTCAAACAAATACACGTTAGGACAGGTAACACGATCGCTTTTATTATTCTTTCAGCAAGTTTTTTGGTTTTCAAAGTAAAGTAAACGCACAGTTTTTAGAAATATTTCTTTTATCCAACATTACTGGAATTTTTGCAGCTTTACAGATTCAAACTTCAAACTTGGAGCCTAAATTTTCTCACTTGTCAACTTGCGTGGCCAGAAGGACATATTTTTATTTTTCCTGAATATGAGATTCCGTATTTTTTATTTGCCAAATTTGAGCTCGCAGAACTTTTTTCAAATTTTAATTGTTATTGCATTGTTCTTTTATAAAGTTAAATTGCTTTAAATTCAAACTTACTGCACAAACAAAAAGTTCCAAAGACGACTACCCTTATATAACTACCCTCTTGATTTTGCCAATTAAACAAATACAATTGCGCAAACAAAAACATGTTTTGTATTTAGGGATGTTCTTGACGAGAAGGGCCCAGAGGGTAGTCTGGTAATTAGGATAGGGGTGCTCAGGCTGGGGGTTTAAAACATAAGCCCAAAAAAATAATTATTCTTACCTCACATACCAAAGAAATAACACGAGAAAAAATAGATTATTTGTATGAATAGACACAATTTTCTGAAATATTCTTGTGATCGTGAAGTTAGCGTTTTAAATCTACAGAAAGGGCATTGACTGTTATATTTCATGTAATGTATTTGGATATTTAAATATTTTGATTTTATTAGTATTGCTTGGTTTTAATTTTGTTTGTCAGTAAAACATAAAAACGTGCACAAGTTCAACATTTGAAAGTTGATAATAACCAATTGCTTTTCTGATCGGTGAACGATTAGCAAGGCAACAAATCGTACTTATCACATTTATTCCTGTAATATTGTGTTTAAATCTGTGATAAGCTATTTAAAATCGTGTGAGAATTAAATGCCATCTTGATTGAATTCATCTCTATATTATCTTTCAGATATCAGCCAGCGCCATAAGAACACGACTTGTATCATCTGACGTTCAAGAGGATTCAGATAGCGATGACTCGGAAGCTTTGATCATTCAAATCAACGAAGAGGACCCAAGAAAGAGATTTCAAGAACTGGACATCAGATCATGCTTACAGTTTTTACTGGAATTATTTGAGCAATGGTTGTCTCCATATGTCATACCTAAAACACCGTTGATGCTGAAAACTGAGGCTGTGAAATCCGTATGAAATCATTGTATACTTTTAAGTCGGGTTTCCCAAAATACCTTTCATTGGTTTGATAACTTTATTGCAAACATGAGAAAACAAAACTCATTATCATTGCTAGAAATAGATGGCCTAATAACTAACGAACAATTTCACTCCTGAATGCTCGTAAAAATAAATGTAGCAGTGAAAGTATTGCAGTTTTTCCGTTTGTTTGAAATGCAAGAATGCAAGAATTAGAAACAACCCACAGTCAATGATACTGTCGATGATTTTGGAGGAGGCAGTGAGTAGACAGGTAAAGGCTTTGTTTCAACGATTGCACAAGAATTTTAAACTGTTGACTATCGACAATATATCCGCTCATACACCTGCCTTTTCCTTAATGAGGTCTTAAATTGTTCGTTAGTTATCAGGTTTTTTATTCCAGGTAATCACATGGATCTTTGTACTCAAGTTTTTGAAATATAATTGCAAAACCAATGTAACCAATGTTTTTTTAGGATACCCGGTATATTTTATAAGATTGATTGTTTCGTACAAGGTGCACCATACCATAAATAGTATGAACATTTGATAGACTGCCGTAAATCCTTTAAACTTGGTGAATTGCATTGATTATTTAAATCTAAATTGCCATTTAAACTTGGTGAATTGCAAGGGAAAATGCTAGAAATATTGATTTTGGCTCAAATTTGTTTTCTTTTTCTCATCAAGGCCACTTTTATTAAAATGTATATAACTTTCGAAATATTGGGTTTTTTGATTGCAGAAATAGATTACGCACAAAAACGTTATTGGGAGAGCGAATTTCTGCAAGAGAGTGCGGTGAAAAACGATAAGCAGAAAAGTAATAAGACAAAGTGTCTGCGTTGCTCCATGTTCTAACTTGCTTCACTTTAAATTTTTGTCTGAGAGCTTGGTTGGTCAACTGCATATATTCTTGGAATGATGATCTCTTTTTTTCCCACTATTTTCAGCTGTGTTTATTATCTGATTTGCTTCTGGAGATGAGTCATTTTGAGTGGATTCTTGGTGTACTTCTTGAGTTCTACCAAAACAACCCAATAGAGGATGACGTTGCTGCACAATATATTGTCCCTACCATATGCAAAGCTTTAGCTGTACTCAAAGTGGTACGTAGCTTTAAAGCATTTTTGTTTTTCACGTGGAGTTTTGTTTACGAAGAACACATGAATGATGATATAATCTACGTTGAAATACTGTTGACAGTGAGGTTTAGATTTAATTTAGATTAAATTAAATTTATGGAAAGGGAGAAGCAACCTTTTAGCCAAAGGGCTGATTTTCAAGGAGCTTTTCATTAAAATCTAATTAAGTTACGGTTGTGGGTACTTCGCATCACAAATCAAGATTGTTCATTTGACTTTGGGTATTGGTAGTATTGATTATAATAATATTGAAAGTGAAAATATAGAATTTTTAAAAACCTGAAAAACCTAGTTGAAATTAAATTACATAAAGTCCCTATTTTAAAAATGAAATAACCTTAAATGGTATTTTTGAATAATCCTGAAAGAAATTGTCTGTTTAGACGCAGCTAAGATACATATATTTGTTATTATGTATCATTCTACAATTTCATATGTATCATTACATATGTATCATATATATACCCTATATATACAGTAGATTCCGCTGTCTCAAACTCTTACGGGAAGTTGAAATCCGTTATAGATTGAGAATTTTTTAATTAACGGGCAGTATTTCATAAGAAAGCCTAGCGAGGGGAAATGCAATTTGTTCGAAATTGCGAATGTTCGAGATAATGGGCAGTCGAGATAGCGGATGTGGACTGAATACACATTCACATGCAATTGCATATATATCATTCTACAATTCTCACCTGAACAGAAAGGCGCTTTTCCCCATTAGTTGTGAGTTATTAGTTGTATTCTAAGATCGGCCTCAGTTGTTGCGTATTTGACGAGATACAGATTGAGATTAAGAATGACTTGAGTACCAGCAAGGTCGAAAAGTATATTCCATGAATATCCCATTTTATGTTGCAGGTTGAAAAAATATTCTGGTGATAAAACCTTTCTCAACTTTTCGCACTTTAACTTGTCCTGAATTATGAATTCTCTCAAGCAGAAAATCAAAACAGGACTTTGTTTGTTTTGGTTTTCTGCTTGAGTGAATTTGCTTGGTCTTTATGACTAATCGCTTTGAAGTTGGTGTGTCGATTTTACTATTGTTACAAAATCTGCCCTTTTTGAGAAGGAAGACAAACGGAGTGGCAAAAGAAAATTAATATCTGTGTCAGGGAAGGGAAGGAATTATTGGTAGGAAAGAACCGTGAATATGGGAAGGGGATGATAAATGGAGACAGACAAAGTAATGACGAATGGAAATGAGTTTTGTTTTTACTTTTTTAGGAAGGTAATATTGCGGAAAGAATTTGCAGAATTGTAGATACGGGTCTTAAAAGCCCTCATGTGCCATTGCAGGTAACTATGTTTCTTTACCCCCTGAAACGCCATGTCATGTATTGATAAACAACCAAGAATGTAATATTTTTAGGGAGTTAATACAGATGGAATCAAAATTTTCTTCTTCAATTGAGTTTGATTGACTAGTGAATGCTACCTTCTGCAAAATTAGAAGCCGTTCATTAACTGGAAAATATTCAGGCGTAAATAGATTTAATTTGTTGTAATTTGCAAGATTTAACAAATGATTTTGGCACCAAAGAATTGAACAAAGGAAGAAAATGTTTTTCTTATAAAAACAATTTAAAAAGGATCAAAATGATTATTTCTAGAACATGAGTTCGTTTATTTATTCATTTCGTTTAATTCTTTATTTATTTCTTCTTTTTAATTTTTATATTCTTTATATACAAATTTAAAATATACAACGACTACTTACAATAAAAAATCTTTAGAATAAAAACCTACTGCCCTATATAAATCCTACTCATTGCATTCGTTCCTGGCAGTTGTGTATTCGAGTCTCTTTAGACGCTTTAAATTTTTTTTAAAGCAATCCACTGTTAAATATTAAAACAATCCAATTTTCATGACCATTGTTCCTTCGTCCATTTCAATATGAACTTGTTTTGAGTCTAAAAAGATATGACACCAGTGGTAAATATGAACTTCTTTGTCTTTCTGCAAATTTTTTATTTATTTTACTTGCTGATGTTAGGATTGGCGATTTGCTGATGTTTTCATTTGCACTTAAAGGTCCTTGTGTATATGATCTTGTTTTTAACGTTCATGCCGTTTTTCTTGTTTTTGTCTAGGTTTCTGCTCTTGAAGGAGGATTATATTTATTGGAATCACACGTTCCATCAACGAACATGTCACTGGTTCCTATTTTAACAGATTACCTTACCAAGCATATCATCTCGCCCGTAGAGTAAGAATATTTATACATATATACTGTTAAGCAGAACATCAAAACAAACAAAGCCATGTTTTGATTTTCTGCTTGAAAAAATTCGCTTTGTCTTGAATGGTTAATCGATTTGAAATTTTACTATTGTTACAAAATCTGCTCTTGTTTATGATAGGCTAAATTATTTGTAGCAATGTTAAATATTTCATCAACTCTTTATTAATGAATAAGAATACTATTTTTGTAACATTTAATTATAAATATTAACGATAATAATGAGCGACGTTTCGATGTCATCTT
>JAYJMH010056160.1:0-12851 GCA_036873815.1 Phacellophora camtschatica | reverse complement strand
AAATCAAACAACTATATTCATCTCTACAAGCCTGTTTCGTGATAGACTCACTCTTCAGGAGATGTTGATGTTAACATATATATATATATATGTATAAACAGAATTCGCCGAATAAAATGTGAAGTAACAGGCTTTATGAAACAAGAAATTCGAGTGTAGGGGTGGGGGTCATTTGAAGGGGGCTAATTCGAGGATTTACAGTATGTACTGTAGTATTTTGAAAAGTTTATGAAATTCATCGAAATACACGAAGGAGCCTTTTGATGGTTGCATGGTTTTCCAAAAGTGAAAGAGTTATGACCTTTTATTTTCTTTTTGTAGCATCGCCGGAAATGAAACTGAAGATTCGTGAGCAAGATAGTTTAATTGACCGTTTGCGGGAGGACCTTGCAAGCACGCATAAAATGCTGGAGGGTGATGTAGGCGAGGCTAAGTTAAAATATGAACGAGACCTTTTAAAAATGGAGGCAAAAAATATAGAGGAGATGGCAGAATTGCAATTACAGTTTGATGTCGAAACGAAGGAGACAATCGATAAATATGAAAACAAGATATTGGAATTGCAGCAAGATCATTCGGTTGAAAAAGATCGGATTATTTCTGGGTTTATGAGAGAAAAGGAAGAAATATTAAGCCAGTCAGACAATGAAAAAGTTGGCAGACAGGAGTTACAGAAAACGGAAAAACGGAAATTGGAGAATATTTATAAACAGGAAAAGGAAGAAACGAATTTGAAGTACAAATCGAAAACCACCAAATTAAAAGAACAAATTGTGATTTTAGAAACAGACAAAGCTGAAATGGAGTTGAAGTTTGTGAACGAAAAAGCAGAAATGGAACAGAAATTTCGAGGAAAGATGGCTGATGTGGAGACTAAGTTAGATACCACTAAGTTACAGTTGGAGCGTGCTCAGAAGGAGATCGATTTTCTAAAAGAAGAGCTTTCTAAAAGAAATAAAAACGATGATTACGAGGTTGAGCGAAAATGGCGCAATCAAATTAGTGCACTCGAGACTGAAAAAGCTGAGTTGCAAATGAGTTTCTTGAACGAAAGGACGGACATGGAACAGACATTCCGGACCAAAAGTTTGGAAATGGAACAGAAATTGTCCAAGGTCGTGAGGGATTACGAACAATCGCAAATTGAATTACGATTGCTTGAGGAGGAGCTTGCCACCAGACATAGAGGGAATATCAGCGACATGGAGCGAAGATGGAAGACTGAACGTGGAGTTCTGGAAAAAGAGAAGTCAGAATTGGAACTGAAATTTATGAATGAAATAGCAGAGCTGGAACAGCAGTATCGAATAAAGATATCAGAGTTTGAACAAAAATATTCCAGTGCAAACAGAGATTTAGAAAGATCACGAAAGGAAATTGAGTTGCTTAGGGAGGAGCTTTCGAGCAAACATGAAGGAAATATAAATGAGTTAGAGCGAAAATGGAACAACGAAAAGGAAGAACTGGTTGAAGACTATGAAAACGAAAAGAACGACATCGTGAAAAATCATAAAAAGGAAATCGGCGAACTTAAAAGATCTTTTAATCATCAGCTTCTGGAATCTGAAAAGCATCTAAACAAAGAGATAATAAGTTTGAGGGATGAGCACAAGAAAGAGCAGGCTGAGATTGGAGTAAAGTTTCAACGAGAGAAGAAAGAATTAATTGAAAGAATGGAGAGAGAATATGAAAATGAACTGGCAGCAAAAATATCAGAAATAAGGAAAAATTCATTGCAAGAAAGATTAGATTTGGAAAAGGAGATGAACGAAAAGAATAGAGAATTGAGTCATGAAGTTAAACAAGTGAAAGTGGATCACGAAAAGGGAATTCAGCAATTGAAAGCTGATATGGAAATTAATTTTACAGAAGAGAAAGCCGCCTTAGAAGAAACATTTTCATCGGAGAAGATGAAAGTTGAGGAACGTTACAAAATGGAGATTGCCGATCTTCAGAATGTTTTCGAGGACAGAGAGGACAGGCTGAAAGAGCAGATGAAAACTGATTTTGAAACGATGATCGAGGCACAAAAGATTGAAATGGAAGAAAGTCATCATGCTGATAAAGAAGACATTATAGAGACTCTTGTAAGGGAAAAGGCTGAGCTGGAACTAAGTTGGCAAGTCGAGAAGGCAGAAATTGAAGAAAATTTTGACACGGAGAAAGAGGAACTAGAGGAAATTCTGAAAAAAGAGAAAAATGATCTAATCACTCGATTTGCGAACCAGAAGGAGAAGCTTGAATCAAATCATCAAAAGGAAATTGAAATTTTGAAGAAAAAAGTTGAAAGTGATGTTAGTATGAAAATTGGAAGGGAAGCGAAATTGTTGGAAAAGACAGTTGAATACTTGGAAAATGAACTGAATTCTTTGAAAGAACAGAAGAAAGAGTTAGAGACAAAGGTTCAAAGTTTGGAATTGAGACAACTGAGTCAGCAACAGGAAGCTAATGAAATAAGTGACTTTAAAAAGGAAAAGGCAGTCATGCAAAGCAAGATTACGTCATTGGAAGCTGATCTCCACAGGGTTAAAAGAGAGAAGGAAACTACGGAGAGGATAAGGAATGAATTGGAGAAAGAAAAGGGCACAATTTTAGAGAACAGCGTGAAAGAAATTACGGATCAGCAAGAGCAGCTGTACAGGTTAGATGCAGAAAAGGAGACCTTGCACGGCCAAGTTGTTAGTCTGAGAAAAGTTGAACATGAAGTAATAAACTTAAGAAAGGAAAATTCTCGACTGCAAAAACAGACACTCGAATGTCAAAGAGAAATTTCTGAATTGGAAAAGGTAAGAGACATTTGTAGGAGTGAAATACCACTTAAATTTTTGTTTAGAATTAGGAACTATTATGCTTTATCAATGATAAAACCTTACTCCTACGAACATAGTTGAAATTGATATTTTTTTTTACGTGTTCCATTAAAAATTTACTAAATATGATACTAAAAATGCTACCTACAAATTACTTTACAATACTAATAGGGGGATACCACGGAAAGCAAAAGACTATGTTACACCGTGGCCATTACATAGAAAAGTAAAACTACACCTAACTACTACAAACAAAAAGGAAATATACGAGAAGGGACTTGGTGTTTGCATTGCGTATAAAAGTGTCTTAAATGATCTTAATCAAAGCGACCAGTTTTATGGATGCAACACAACGAAAACTCGATGATTTCTCTGTTACATTCAAAACTAAGCTCTTTATCACCATACAGTAGAAACTGCGTTAGATCGTTATTTGAAATTGTTCCAAAAAATTTGTTTTTAAATGTATATTTTAAGAACAATTAATATTTGTCATATATCTAGAGATGGTGTGTGATGGTATATCTCGACTATGATCTGTTACCGACAACCTTTGATAACAAGCAATGAGTATAGTGCCAGTGTATTGCCCTCTGGTTACTTGTCCCTATTGCCAGGAATGACGTCAAATCTGCCAAAAACGAAGGGAAAAAAGAATTTAATAAGTTCAAGAAATGCCCCTAGATAGTACCTCATTTGATTTTCTGAGTTTTGATTGGCTTGAACGACAGAGTAGAATAACGTGTCAACATTCGATCGAGTCTTCAGAGATTTGAAAAGACAAAGCGCCTTTTAAATAGGATTTGGAAGATGAAAACTTTGTTTGAAATTTTAGAAAGCATAGCAAAATCCCGAGCGGTATTTTTTTTAAATTTCTTGGACAAAGTTGGACCTCTCAGGGAGTTATAAAATGCCGCAACTGTATATAATATACGTCTGTATCGACGTTTATTTTTGATAAAGCAAAGCATCTTATTTTTGTTGTTTTGGAAAATCTTTTTCAAAAATACAATTTTCTGCTTTACCAGAATGTTTCGAATAAAAACTTTCACTTTTGTGAAAGAGAGCCAGAAAATGAGCATATTAGGGGATATTTTTGTTACATTTTACGCATAAATCTTTCTTTTGAAACAGGCAAAACGCGAGCTAGCGAATCTTGAAAACACAGCACGTCAACTCGAGGCTAGAAACCGAACACTTGAAACCTCTCTTCAGGAAAAAGATATAAAGAGCACCAGAGCAGAAGGAGATTCTAGACATCTGCAAGAGAAGTTGGAAAACTTGGAAAATATACATAAGAAGGAACTTGAAGCACAAAAAGACAGGGTGCGTATTTCTTTTGTTCTTTTTTGTGCTACTGGACGTCCCAAAACATTTTGTTACAAATTTGAAAGCTCCTGCTAATGAATCTGTTTAGAATATAAATTATTGCGGTATTGGTGCGTTGATTACTATATTCACCTATTCCGAAGCGCAAATTTGTGATTACTCCGAAACCAGTACTTTGGTTGTGAACTATGGTATGCTGTGAACATGGCAACCCGATATTACCATAGTTCCAATGTGTCAATAGGGATCCTTATTTTAGGTTTTGATACTCATCCTAAAATATTCACAGAGACTAACGCAAGCTACAAAACGATACCATATTGAGCAGTCTGATACCCTGATGTCATTTTCGACTAAGAAGCCTGGGTTCCATGGAAGTAGTCTACAAAACGCTTCCCTGGCGTCCAGTACTCTCACGCGAACGCGGTCAAGTTGAGTTGATGTCAGGAAACCAGGCTGCACATGGAGCATGTAAATACAAAGCAACCTTGTGGCCTTAAAAGAACGTTAAACTAAATACAAAGTTAACTAAGCACAAACAGACAATGACAAAATGAAAAAAGTTTAACTAAAATTTACAAGGAAGAGAAATTTAAAACAACAATTGACCGAATATATTTAATTGTTGCTTTAAGGATTTATGTAGAAAACAAGCCACTGTTCACAGCCAAAACAAAATTGAGCTTCGGAGTCAGTTAACTCAACATCAGTTATAAAAAGTAACAACATTTAGGGAAATATACAAGAATACCACAGGAAAAAATGAGCTATTATTGACAGAAATTATTAAATATTTTACGACGGTTTTTTGCACCATGCTACTCAAGTAACAGTCTTTAATTGTTTAACTTCAGCTGAATGTAACCAATACAGCAGCAACAACAGAGAAATCAAGATACTTGCGTGAAATTCAAGAAATAAGAGAACAGCTGAATCGAGCAACGGTTGCAAGTGAAAGAGATCAGGCATTAAAAGCGAAAGTATTTAATGATGCCAAAGCTGAAGTCATGACTTTAAATAAAAGGGTAAGTTTTTGGAAAGGACAATGGAATTTTTTGTGAAACCATAGACTGGTAATATTTAGAGGACAAATTCTGGAGTTGAAATCCCCAACTTTTTAGGGATCATTAAAACGAAGCTTTAAGGAGTTCTTTTGTTGAAGTTGAAATTTGCCATTGTTCGAAATGCGAATTACTATTACGAGGCGGAAATCCGAGTCTAGAAATTTTCCTGTTATTTATGAGTAGTAGTATAGCCCTATATATACGTAGCTCAGTGGTAGAGCGCCTGACTCCTAACCGCAAGGTATTGAGTTCGGATCCTGGTAGTGGACCCTTTATCTTAAATTGCCAACACTCGACTCAGGTGGTGAAATTGAGGAGAACAGTTATTTAACATGTTCGAAAAACAACCAGGAGGCATTAAGGTATTAATCGGACCCTTGACCGGCCCCCAAGGGAGAATGTTAATCCTTAGTAGAGATAGACCATCCGTGGAATATCTCCCTAGGGACCTCCTGCGCTCAGGGCCTAAAAGGAAATGAGCTCCCGCTCGATGGCAGTTAACTGCCGGAAAGGGTTCAGTTGGATAGTATAGCCCTACGACGATTAAGTCTAATGAAACCATGCAAGTCGCTAAACTTTTGTTTGTTGAAAGATTTCATGTTCTAGCATTACTTCCAGATCTTAATCCTTTTACCCCTAATTTCTTTTTTATCATATCTACTTGTTTGTTTAGCAATGGGCTTTATGGAATTTCAAGGAGGGTTAAGCAGTTAATTTATTTTTACCAACACAACAACTTGCTACTATTAGATCTGTGTCTGGTCTCATTTCTAATTTCTGGTCTGTGTAGAGGTTTTGCTTTGCTTTTAATTTAACGAAACAAGCGAATCAACAGCACTGTGCAATTCGATAATGTTGCTTCGCGACACAATTTTGTTCTTTTTGTCATTTGAATCTGTTTTGAAAACATTTTCGACCGCGGTAGCCTCGGTTTGAGGGTTTTCGCGCCAAAATCAAATTCAGGATGATCAGAGCAAGATGGCCGTCAGCTGGTCAGTCAGCGATATCATGTCACCCGCTTTTTGTTTTTTCTTCATTTTTTTGTTTCTCAAAAAAAAATTGTTCTTTTCAATCATACCCTATGTTGATTGCAAAAGCAAAATAAAGTTGCAGCACAAAAATGTTGTGTCGATTGTTGATACAAGAAGCAAACCCTAAAGCTATTGAAATTAAAGTGTCTTGCTGGCGAACATGATAGTATTTCATAGGGACACTCATTTTGAAAGATTATTTCACAATTGCTTCATTTCTAGCTGGAAGAAAAAGCGAGGCACATAAGAGACTTGGAGAATCGCCAAAAGACTTGGGAAACTAGAATGGAAGAAGTGAAACAAGCAAGGAAAGATGTAGAAAGTCAACTCAAGCAATCAAAAGAGATACTGCATGAAAATCATGGAAAATTTAGCAAAGAGGTATTTACTTTAGCTGTGTGTGCTGTGCAGCTGTGCTGTGCTGTGCAGCTGTACATACATAGCTTGGGGAAGCCGCTTATAAGAACCACAACTGTTAGGAACCTTTACCCTTGAATTTTTACCACAAATTTCTGAAAAACGCTGTAATTTTAAAGAAATTAGAGGAAATATTTGAAAGTCAATGGAAGCTAAAATAATGTTATTTTTGCACCTTGCGAGTAGACTGGTGACTCTCCTTTTTTAAGCATTTCGAAATATTTTATGCCCCAATGTTAAGATCCTTCGTCAGGCTCAAATCATAATTAAGGTTCCTGTATGCCGGTTTTACTGTACTTTGGTGCTATTGTGATATAGTACTGTTGTACTACAGTATTATAGTACAATAGCACCGTACAGTATTGTAGTACTATAGCACCATACTGTACTATGTGGTCGTACAGCTGTATATACTGTATAGCGATGTCGCAAAATACAACTGCCAGTGTCTTTAACTTTGCAGTCAAACCCTGGTAGCATTTCATCGAAAATGATCTAAGAAATGTGTGTTGCATTTACTATATACCTAGAACAGTGCCGTCGGAAGCTGTTTCAGATTTGGGGGCTTATTGTTCTCATAACAATAGAGAACAAAGGTATAATTATTCAATTGTTTTAAATTACCATTGTTCTACATTGGGCTACAGACCCCTGCTACCGACGGTACTGTATAGTATGTCGGGTCTGAGTCGTATACAACTTTATTACATAGCTGTATGGAAAATAAATTAATTTTTGCATTGGATTTTGACGTATTTTTGTTTGAGAACTAATTTACATTCAATTTTTGTTGCTGATATCTAGTTTATTTTTCAGAAGTATTTACAGCAGAATGTCGATAAAATTATGATTGATTATATTAGATAACATAGATAATTTATTTTGCAGAAACGCGTGATGGATATAAAATCGACCCGATCTGACACTATGGTCCAGGAATTATACATCGAGAATGCGAGTTTGACTAAACAGTTACAAGAAGCAGACATGTCGTGTCGGAAAACTGAAAAACAGTTGAGGCAGCTCTTAGAGCAAAAAAGGGCCTTGCAAAGAGTCATTTCCAAACTTTGCGGTGCACATCAAATTTCCTGAACGCCATGAAACTTTCTTCAAGTGGAAATGGAATTTTGTTTGAAACCAGTGGTTGTTGAAGGTGATAAATTATGAGATTTTGCAGAAGAGTCTTGAGCTTGCTGGGCGTCAGTATAGACGGAAAGTTATTTGCCATCAAGATAAACCAACGGTATGACCCCAAGCGCACTTTCATCATCCAATGCGTGTAATGTAGCTCGTGCTTGCTGAAAGTTGGAAGGTTAGAAACTGTCTTTTTTTGCGTGACGCCATATTTCAACGGCATTTCTTAAACTTTTTAAAAAGTTTATAGGATTTTTCATGTAATTTTTGAAAAAAAGCCAGGTTATTACACCAGTTTATGACACAATTTTAACAAGTCAGTTTATTACGTCAGATACTGTTTATTACGAATGAGGTTGGAGGGGGAGAACAAAAGACAAAACTACATTGTCAAAACCCTTATATTATAATAGTCAAACACTCCTTTCTTTTTGCCAGGACAAAACACTGTCTTCTGGCAATTATAATGGTCCTAAAATATGTCCCCCCCGCCACTCCTGGGTCATGTGGCCAAATAATAACGGAGAACGGCATATTTTCAGGAGGTAAATACGAACAGAACTGTAGACTAATTTCGGATATTTTATTTTCGTAAGTTTATCTTTTTTAACTAAGTTGCTTTGTCTATAGAATGAAAATTTGATAGAGTTTGGCTATTAATTAGAAATAAACCCGACAGTGGAAGGGTTAAAGCTGTGTTTCTGTTATTTTTTATCTCTTTAACGGAGTTTATGTGTCCCTTGAAATAGAATTTAATTGAATTGCAAATGAGAGGGCATGTGATCTGAACTTCAATTAAATTTGCGTTTCAACATAAAAGTATATGAAATGTAAATTTATGTTAGATTTTTACTTATTTTTGTATAAAGTATTTAGTTTTGTTTATAACGCAATTTAACACATGAAGCTTCACCTGGCCTCATTACATAGTTCCCACCCTACTCTCCCTACCATCTTAATTTTTGCTGCTCTTGCCAAGTCCGCTGAAAGTTTTGTGTGCGCATTGGAAAAAAATCAAAGAGTTTACTACAGAGAAACACATACATTCGAGGGCCCATACTTTGTAGGAATTGGTTTTTACTTAGTGCAGTTTCGTGACATAGTGCACGGAGAACTTTCTGTCCTTACTTACTTACAGTGATTTCAAATCCTCACGTATATCAGTTTGACCAATCAAAATCGCGCAGTCTGATTCCCTGTGATCATTTTCAAAAATCATTGATATGATATCATGTTACATTTCCAACTGACACTTTAATTTGAAACCATATAAATATGAGTACGTGCTCCGTGTACTATGTCACGAAACACAAAACTGCACTTGGTATAAAACCAATTGATACAAGGTAGGCTCCCTTGATTCTTTCCACAAAGGCAAGATGCATTGTTAACTTTCAAACGTCAGCCTGAATTTCGTGACTTTTTATTCCTGAAAACAATGCGTGACATAGGTATTGAAATTAGAAAATGACAAATGATGTATTACGGGAACGCAACAGCTCTGATTTATGTTTTACTGCTTATTTATTGTGTATTTACACCTTAAATTTTGTACGAAGAAAGATAACTACTATTGAAATGTTTTCCAGAGTGACGTTTGTGCCGTAGTCGTGTCGTTTGTAAATTTTAAGATACAGAAAATGTATACTATTTAAATGAGAAATTTGATTATTTTATTCCACTGTCTTCTTCAGTTTCAAGAAAAATAAAATGCCACAGTTTTGCACCATATTTAACAACGTGTTAACCTTTTTTTACAAATCTTCGTTCACAGTAAAATTTCGTAAGTATCTGCCGTAAGTATCCATCGTAAAAAATCTGCCGTAAGTATGCCTGCGAGAAACCATTAACTGGGTTAGTTTAAAATTGACTTGGTTAGTTTAAATTTCCAGCGTATGGTAAGGTTATAGCCTTCCTTCTCGGCTGAAAACGGGCTATTTTAAGATCGTTTCATTTTGGCTAGAATGGCAAGGCTTGAATAGCGATGTCGCAAAATACAACTGCCAGTGTCTTTAACTATGCACTGAAACCCTGGTAGCATTTCATTGAAAATTATCTAAGAAATGTGTGTTGCATTTACTGGAATGCATGCATATAGCATTGCCGTCGGAAGCTGTTCCAGATTGGGGGAGGGGGGCTTATTGTTCTCATAACAATAGAGAACAAAGGTATAATTCTTCAACTGAAAACGGAGCGCTTTTTAAAATTACCTAATATTGACAAAAATGGTCAGGTTATAGCCTTCCTTTCGACTAAAAACAAAGATATTTCAAAATTGCCGAATTTTGGCTCAAATGGTAAGGTATGGTAAGCCTTATTGTCGACTAAAAGAAGCAGATTTCAAAATTGCTGACTATTGGCTGAAATGATAAGGTGATAGCCTTAATTTCGTCCAAAAATAAACATATTTCAAAATTGCGGAATTTCGGTTGAAATGGTAAGGTTAAAGCCTTACTTTCCACCAAAAACAAACATACATTAAAATTGCTTGATTTTTTGGTCAAATGGTAAGGTTATAGCCTTACTTTCAACTAAATACAAATATATTTCAAAATTGCTTAAATTTGGCTCAAATGGTAAGATTATAGTATTACATACCACCAAACTTAAACATATTTCAAAATTGATGAATTTTAGCTAAAATGGCAAGGTTCTAGGCCTACTTTCCACCAAAGACAAACATACTTCAAAATTGCTTAATTTTGGCTCAAATTGTAAGGTTATAGCCTTACTCTCGTCCAAAATATACATATTTCTAAATTGCTGAATTTTGGCAAAAATGCTTAGGTTATAGCCTTACTTTCGCCCAAAAACTAACAAATATTAAAATTGCTGAATTTAGGCTCAAATGGTAAGGGTATAGCCTTACTTTCATCTAAAAATAAACATATTTCAAAATTGCCGAATTTTGGCTAATATGATAAGGTTATAGCCTTACTTCCCACCAAAAACAAATATACATTAAAATTGCTCAATTTGCGGACAAATAGTAAGGCCTTATCGTCGACTAAAAACAAACATATTTCAAAATTTATGAAATTTGGCGAAAATGGTAAGGTTATAGCCTTGCTTTCGTCCCAAATTATAGATAACTCGAAATTGCTGAATTTAGGCTCAAGTGGTAAGGGTATAGACTTATCTTCGTTCCAAAACAAACGTACATTAAAATTGCTTGATTTTTTGGTCTAATAGTAAGAATATAACCTTATTTTCGACTAAAAACAAACAAATATTAAAATTGTTGAATTTAGGCTCACATGGTAAGGGTATAGCCTTACTTTCATCCTAAAATAAACATATTTCAAAATTGCCTAATTTTGGCAAAAATGGTAAGGTTAGAGCCTTACTTTTGTCCAAAAACTAACATATATTTAAATTGCTGAATTCAAGCTCAAATAGTACGTTTATAGCCTTACTTTCGACTAAAAACAAACATATATTAAAATTGCTGAATTTTGGCTCAATTCGTAAGGTTATAGCCTTACTTTCGTCCAAACTTAAAAATATTTCTAAATTGCCGAATTTTGGCTAAAATGGTAAGGTTATAGCCTTGCTTTCCACCAAAAACAAACATATATTAAAATTGCTTAATTTGTGGTCAAATAGTAAGGCTATAGCCTTACTTTCAACTAAAAACAAATATATTTTACAATTGCTTAATTTTGCCTCAAATTGTAAGGTTATAGCCTTACTTTCATCCAAAAATAAACATATATAAAAATTGCCGACTTTTGGCTACATTGGTAAGGGTATAAACTCTATTTAGACAAAAAAAAACATATTTCAAAATTGCCAAATTTTGGCTTAAATGGTAAGGGTATAGCCTTAGTTTCATCCGCAAATAAACATATTTCAAAATTGTTGAATTTTGGCCAAAATGGGAAGGTTATAGCCTTGCTTTCCACCAAAAATTATTATATTTCAAAATTGCCAAAGTTTGGCTAGAATGGTAAGGTTACAGCCTTTTTTCGACTAAAAACGAATATATTTCAAAATTGCTGAAATTAGGTTCAAATGGTAAAGTTATAGCCTTACTTTCGTCCAAAAATAAAAATATTTCAAAATTGCCAAAGTTTGGCTAGAATGGTAAGGTTATAGCCTTTTTTCGACTAAAAACAAATATATTTCAAAATAGCTAAATTTTGGCGAAAATGGTAAGGTTATAGCCTTGCTTTTGTTCAAAAATATAGATAACTCGAAATTGCTGAATTTAGGCTAAAATGGTAAGGGTATTGCCTTTTTTTAGACAAAATTACCAAATTTTTAGCCTTATTTTCGACTATATACAATTATATTTCAAAATTGCTGAATTTAGGCTCAATTGGTAAGGGTATAGCCTTACTTTCGTCCAAAAGCAAACATACATTAAACTTGCTTGATTTTCTGGTCAAATAGTAAGGTTATAGCCTCATTTTCGACTAAAAACGAACATATATTAAAATTGCTGAATTTAGGTTCAAATGGTAAGGGTATAGCCTTACTTTCGTCCAAAAATAAAGATAAATCATATTTGCTTAATTTAGGCTCCAATTGTAAGATTATAGACTTATTGTCGACTAAAAACAAACAGATTTCAAAATTGCTGCCTATTGGCAAAAGTGGTAAGGTTATAGCCTTATTTTCGACAAAAACCAACAAAAATTCAAAATTACCAAATTTTGGCCGAAATGGTGAGGTTATAGCCTTATTTTCGACTAAAAACAAACAAAATTCAAAATTACTTAATTTTGGCGAAAAAGGTAAGGTTATAGCCTTATTTTCCACCAAAAACAAACATACATTAAAACTGCTGATTTTAGGCTCAAAATGTAAGGTAATAGCCTTGCTTTCCGCCAAAAATAATAATAGTTCAAAATTGCCAAATTGTGGCTAAAATGGTAAGGTTATAGCCTTATTTTCGACTAAAAACGAACATATTTCGAAATTGCTTAATTTTGGCGACAATGGTAAGGTTATAGCCTTACTTTCGTCCAAAATTAAAGATAACTCGAAATTGCTGAATTTAGGCTCAATTGGTAAGGGTATAGCCTTAGTTTCATCCAAAAATAAACATATTTCAAAATTGC
>JAYJMH010056149.1:0-12854 GCA_036873815.1 Phacellophora camtschatica | reverse complement strand
TTTAGCTTGATAATGATGTTAAGATGACATCGAAACGTCACTCATTATTATCATTAATATTTATAATTAAATGTTACAAACATAATATTCTTATTCGAAACAACTATCTTTATCTTAAAAAAGACCTCTCCGCGTTCCCTGTCCCTTTAATCAGTCCCTAATTCAGCATAAACGCCATGTTAAAATTCACATATTTCAAAGACCAATAAAGATAAAGTGAAAGCAATACAAAAGCTTTATTCAAGTCTTTGAACTATTTGAAAAGGATATCTTTTCACCAATAAATCCAAGAATTCTGTCGGTGTGGAAAATGAACGGTACGTGGTGAGAAATATTCGAACAAACGTAGGATCTGAAAAGAAGTAAAGGCCACGTACAAAATTAGTATATATATAAAATTTTAACAAAAATCTTTTAATTTTTATCATTTTGAGTTCCATAATCATGGTGTTGAGTTTTGTCTTTTCGAATTACCAGAAAATCCATCTTTTTATATCACAGTCACCTTCATGTAATTTTTAAGAAATTGAATTTCTGACTGCTGAAATAGATTGCGCAACATGTTTCTGCATATCTACAAGCTTTGAAATTTATAAAAGGTTTGGCCACACAATTTGTCCTGACTTCTCCACTGCAAACCTGTAACACTTCTGAGAATGACGTGTTCTGAGAATGAAGAATGACACTTCAAGAGAGAGACTTCTGTGTTCAAACTTGAGAATGATGGTTTGAACATACTTTTGAAAATATTGACACAAAAGCATCCAAAATACCTGCGTATTTATGGTATGTTAGCCTTTCTATCAACTTCATCAAAGTTCCTCCTTTCAGAACGGGCACAGCTCTGTCCTAAAAACAAAATATTAAAAGTAATAAAAAAGATACGACATAAGTGCAAAGTAACAAGTAACCATGATTGTAGCACTCAAATGATTGTATCACTCAAATGATTGTATTTTACAAAATACTAATCGTATTTAAAAAAATAACAGTCACATTTACAAAACACTAATCGTATTTTTAAAAAGACAAATCGTATTTTTGACAAATTGTTCTGTAGTATTCTTTAAATAATCCAAACAAAAACGGTTGATAACTTCTTTCGGCAATCCATTGCATACGGTTGCCGAATATTGCGTCCAAAATGCAAAATCAAAGGGCACAAACACAAGAATTTTCTGAATGAAAAAGGCTGCTCACGAAATATGATCCATAATTAAAATGTTCCCTATTTTTACAACTGCTTCAGTACATATAAAATATAGTATATATATGTATTGAATACATAAAAAATATAGAATGAGACGTGATCTTGCTAGGTAGGCGATATTTGATGATGACGTCAAGATAAGGGAGCTACTTACTTCTTGCCCTTCTTCAAATACAATGTTCCCATCAGTATCATCTATGGCGAAACTACAAAGTGCAGAAATAAGAAACATGAGCATAATACGACGACAAAGACATAAAAAAAATTAAAATAAAGAAAATCCCTCTAGGCTGCAAAAGTGCCCGACTGCACGACCGCTGGTGGAAGGGATTTTACGCGGGATTTTATATAGTTGGAACCTTCGTCGAGGCAATTTCAAAATTATGAAAATTCCCTAATATCAAATTGAAGCAATTTAAGACAATCATTCTTACTAAAGGCTTGTGTTTCGCAATAGTCTATCTAAAAGCAATAATTAATTTACGAATGTTATTGATTGTGTTTTCAGAGTGATAGTTAATGTTTGCGCATTTAACAAACATATCCAAACAAAATCGGCTGTTCCCTGATTTCGTTCTGTGGTCAAGGACACATGGAAGTAATTTGCAGCCCTGTAAATTTACACCTGCTTACAGTAAAATATCTAATACGCCGGGAGGGCATATTAAATGAAAAGACAGACAGAAAGGTTAAATAAAGAAGGTATTTGAAATTTAAATATAGTTTTGAAATGTTATAAGTTATGCCTTTTAGCTTATTCTTGAAGCTGATAGTGGTTATGATTAGATGAAATACTCATGAAAACCGACTGGCCAACAGTGAAGTAAAGAAGTAAAGACGTTTAGGCACATTATCATAAAGCCCCATTAACGTTATAGACGTTTTTTGGCACGGCACGGATAAAATTTGGTATCCGTACAAAAAAATGGTTCTGCATAGCTTTTACACTTCAAATTTTGTCTGAGCCGAGCCGTTACTTGTGGTACGCGTAACATTTTTACCTCGCCATAGTTCCCAGCACGGATGAATTTGCTACGGCTATCAGTTTTATCATGCAGTGCAAACTTTTTGCAGTGTAAATGGGCCTTATGCTATATTGCAAATTTAGTAAAAGCCATAATTATGGAATTTCTGAAAAGAAAGGTTTAAAAAGGGTTTATCCAACGTTTTAAAGTTCAAAAACGAAAGCCTGATAAAAAGGAGGTTAAAAAAGAAGAGCGTAAATAGAGGTTTAGGGTGTGTGAACAAATATAGTCACAGATTTATACAGATATATAAAGTATAGTCAGACAGCACAAGTCACAAAAGAAGTTTTAAGGTGATAAATGGGATTCCAGAACGAAAGCAGGGAATCTCATGATTAGCCTTTGAGATATAAACGAATTAACTTTATCACCATTCAACGAAGGTCTTACGTCACTTGTTCATTTTACCTTTCATAATAGCCCCGTTGTTCTCACCAATACTATCATCTCCTCAGGCAGTTTAGTGCAAAACTCTGACACCACAAAAGCAATGAAAAATGTTGTTTGTAATCAAAAGTTTCTCATATAAAAGGCGCCATTGTTTTTTTTAGATTTTAACAACAACAATCTTTCGTTTGGTTGCTGGATAAATGTTTTGGTTGCTTTGGTTATCTAGTCAGTCAAATACACGTAATATTCCTAGATTTCCTAGACCCGCGCAGAGCTGCATAAATAAATAATAAATAAATTTCTATAATAATATGATAAATAAAATGATGCACCTTACACACAGAGCTGCATGAAGACATTCAATTTTCTCTTGAACCTTCCCTACTATTTTAGTTAAAGAACAAATTCACTATTAGATGAGTTTCATCTTTCTTTTGGTCGCTCAATAATTTTTTTGTCAACATGATGCACTACCAAGAGCACTGTCTGGTCAAAAATACGTAATAAAAAAAAATAATAACAAACTACATATTACCTACCAATAATTGTCTGGAATTTTCCACCGATTCTGTGACAGCTGTTCCTCGTCCACCAAAATAGCATCCAACATACGGTCTAAAGTGCTAGAAGTTTTAATACAAAATTTAAATGATCTCACGTAGGCCCACATTAAGAAACAAAGAAATAAGCGAAATATGCTTCAAGATGCAGTCAGTAAGAGACTTAAACATTAATACTTGGTTTTGATTAAAATTGAATACTTGGTTTTAATACTTGGATTTCAAATATTGGTTGCAGTATGACAATTCCATTGCGATTAAAAACTATAAAACTTTGACAAGCAAAACCTATTTAACTCAGATTTATCAAAATGAGGTCATAAGATGAAAAGCGTACCACGGTAATGCAGGTACGTGACTAAACAGTGTGCTTTGTTAACCAGTTGAATAAACAAAAAACAAGTAGCATTCCGTTTTACTCACAGAAACGGAAAGAACACAAATTGTGCAATATATATGTTTGGAACCGTTGCTCGTTGTTTACTTTAAAAGCAGGTTGAAACGGGGAGTTTTATTTGATTTATGATATATCGAGTAGCAAAATGAGCCTATGCGCGGAAAAAGGCTCAGAGAACCCAACTCGTCGGGGTTAACCGAAGTTCCTCCAATATTTATATCTAACTTCTAGAGAGTTATAGTAGAATTTGTAGAATGTTCTCTGTATTCAAATAAAGTATTTATTTCACGAATACTGTAAATTGAATGGCTATTTGAAAAGTGCGAACAAATCAACATGTGAATTGAATGTAAACATTTCTAACGCTACATGGCCTAAAACAAAGTGCAAAAGGCTACTAAGAAGAATGGAAAACATGCATTTTTCTGTTATATTTCCATACAAAAAGAAAAAAATCTGGCAAAGAATTTGATCTGAAGAAAGACACAGTAAAAACCCGCATAAAAGAATAACATATTTTGAGAACCTTTAACCTAAAATTTTCACCGCAAATTTCTAAAAAATGTTGTAATTTTGTAATTTTGAAAAATGCTGTAGTATTATAATACCAATTTGAATTAAAATAATGTATTTTCTACACCTTGCGAGTGGGCCTGACCCCTTTTTGAACATCGTGAAATTTATATGTCCCAAAGTGTCCCAAAATTAAGAAACTTTGTAAGGACTCACCTTCAAAACATAAGGTTCTTATATGCGGGTTTTTACTGCAGATGTGAAAATTTGTACCACGGAACTAATCGTGAACCAACCGTTTACACACACCTTTCATAATTATCATTACTATATAAATCATCACATCAGCCAATATATAAATCAGCCAATCACAGAACACCATATTTTTTTATCATTTGTAAAATATAAAAAGCTGCATTTTTGGCAAAAATTTACAAATTATTTTATTTTTGAAAATTCATTAAAAGATTTAATTTAAATTTATTGGGAATCATTTTAGATAGTAGAGGAGTATTGCTATGACTTTTATGTCACATTATTTGGTAGCATACGTCAGCCCAACTCTATATAATTTGCCAAAATATAAAGAAACCAGACAGGATGATTTAAAAAATCGGTTTCTTATCGATGGTACTGTATTCACCCTGAGGAAGCCCTGAATGCCGAGGCGGGGAAAAATGTTTGTTACACTATTTATTAGTCTTTTCTTTCACATTTCTTTCAAACAGTGTTTAATACAGTAAAAACCCGCCACTAAGAAAATGATTTATAAGAAACTACAGAAACCACAGAAACTAGTTCTTACTGTGAGTGTGATTATGATGTAATGAAGAGCGTACCTTCTGTAAAGAAGTGTAAGAAGAACGGCCAGCCATTCATTTTTCTCCTCTGCCGTCTTGCAATATAATATGCAACTTGGTTGCTCTTTAGGAACAATCTCAAAAGCATTACTGTACTCTGTGGAATAAAAGATTTCAACCTGTTAACACAACTACGTGGCCTATTCACACTAACGAAACGCTTTGCTAAAGAACGAAAAAATTCACAAAGCAAAAATAAGCACATGACAAATTGTCGAAAATAAATACAATAATGTTGAATGTAGTACCAAATTAAAAACGAATGATGCTAAAATATAGATAAATGTCGATACAATCGAATGAGAATAGATTAAAAGATATTTCGTGCATATACAGTAAAAGACCGAATTAGCGCCCCCTGCAGATTTAGCGCCCCTGCCAAATAAGCACCTTGGGGTTAAAAGCTAAAATTTTTAATAAAAGCCCCTGCTGAATAAGCGTCCACACCTAACCAAAGGTGTAAACAATATTTTGGATGTTTTGGATGTCAAGTGTTGGAAAATCACGTAAGGATATTTTCTTGATATTAAAAAAGCAATATCAATGATAATGATAATGGGTCCAGATTAATGATAAGCGCTCTGGGCGCTAATTCGGTCATTTCAAGTACTCTTTGTCAAGAACAAAAAAACGCGCAATCACCGGATGACCCAAAAAACTATCCTTTTTTGCAGGACTGCAGCTGTGGTATTCATGAGACTACCAATTTGAATTGTATACAAAACAACATATGAAGGGCAATCTTAGAGTTTGGGATATTATCCAGTCACCCACTATCACGTTTACATGGCCAAAACTGGAAAATGAAATAGCATTCATCCGTGAGAATTTAAGTCAATCAAAGAACCACCATTCTCTCCTCAGTCCCCATTTCGAAATCAAAGCAACCGGCTTGCTTCTATATCAACTATGCGCGTTTGATCAGTGAATATTTTCAAATTTTCAACTCCAAGAGCGCCATTAAAGCCGGTTGTTTTAATGTCAAAACATGGACTGAAAATAACCATTTTTTAAATTAATTTGGAAGCTCACGAAATCAGGTAATTTTAATTTCAAGTTTTGAACAGGTAAACGTGGTCGCACAGATGACTGATATCCCAAGCTCTAAGTACGCCATTCGGACGTCGTTTTATGCACAATATGAGATTTGTAGTCTCACTGATTTCAAGCTACAGCCTTGCAAACGGGTATATTTTTTTTTGGGTCGCCAGGTGTTTTGATTTAATTGAATCAGTTGATGAAAAGTATATGTTGAAAACTTCAAGCAAATGTATTTGCATTCAATGGTATTGATAGTATATTCATATTATGCGAAAATTTGTTTTGAAAGTTTGGCCTTCGTGACCTTGGCAAGCCAACAAAGCATAATTTTTGCAGCAAAAGTTTTGGGTTTAAAAGTGACAATGCAATATGTCACCCTGATGATATATTTCACATCTTTCAACGCACCCAAGCAAATCAAAATGAATAAAAACAACAATGTTTTCTCTTTGTTTAAGATTTCATTGAAATCACGTGAAATATAGTAACAATGTAATAAAATGCGAAATATATGTTTTCTGGATAATGTGCTCAACGCATATACTCATGAGTCCCGAACCAATTGCTTAATCAAATTCTCAAATTCTCTCAGGCTTTTCAGGTCCAAATGTATATATAAAAATGTATATATAAACAGACAAGCTCTATATGTAGGTTGTATGCTATTACATCATAGAACACAACAGTTTAATAGTTTTTATCAAGTTTCTTCGCCATCTTTAAAGTATTCATAAAGTTAAAGCTAGCATATTTCATTTATGGCAACAACAAAGGCAACAACAAACAATAAAAACAACAAGCAACAGCAACAACGGCAAAGGCAACAACGACGACGTACCTTCAGTATCTTGTAAATCTTTAATTTCGACTTTCCGAAGGGCAAATTTTTCTTTGAGTCTATATTCAGCACTTATAAGACCAGTGATTGAGTGCCTCGTATTCTGTTTTGTTAACACCAAGAGACTATCAAACAGGAACATGTATCGATCTGTGAATCCCTGCAAAAACAATTAAAAATGTAATAAATTGTAATAAATTATGTTGTGATAAATTTAATAATTAAAACCACTGTTAAAGTCGTTAAAGCATGGGTTATAGGTCCCAGTGGATGTGTTGTTTTTCTAAATAAGACAGTTACTTGTAATATGTTTTCTGTTGCAATGGCAAACTGGCTGAGAATTTCTTACCGGCCACATATTCAAAAATGGCTGCTTTTCTTAAAAATGGCTGTTTCTCCTCTTTAGCTAAATAGGAGAAGGGGCTATTTTCAACGAAAAGGGGGTCCATTTGCCAAATCTGAAGGGGTTCCACCGCAGTTCGCCATTGCTCTGTTGTAATTTCTGCCAATACTGCATCGATTAAACATGGGATTTTCCTGTGCTGCACAAGTTAATGCTAAAATCCGTTGGGCAAAGCGCAGGTGCCTAACTTTCAAAATAGCAATGGCGATTTGAAAGATGGAGCCATGGTAAAGAACGACGAAGACACAACGGAAAATACTATGTTTAATGGATGCAATATTGGCAAGAAAAACACATCCACGGGGACCTAAGAAAGTATTGTGGCAGCACTTTGTATCACATCTAAAAGTATTGGAAAAATAATCTATAATGTAAATCAACAATACGACTAGGACTATAAAAAATATCTGATTTTGTCAATAATTGTGTTACGGTTAAGTAAGCCCTTAAACCTTGAATTTATTTCCATAACCATACAAAAAGAAGTGAGGTAGAAACACAATTTTTATGATCTTTCAAAATCTCAAACGTTTTTGCGTCGTCCGGTACAATAAATAACGTACTAAATTTTAAAATTTCATTTTTTCTTAATTCATCTGCTCATCAATACTCTACTAGGCAATCTAATCGTGGTGATTTATTTTTGACTCGTAAAAACAGTCTTCAGTATGGCTTAATATCTATTTGATATCTTGGGGCTAAACTATGAATGATCTGCCAGTAGAAATCAGAACTTCTCTTTCAAAATATTCATTTAAAGGGAATCTTTAAACTTTGAAAACCTCTTTGTAACACTTTTGCTCAACATCAAACCACCAATTTTTCTGTGTTTTTATTAAAAATGTCATCCACTCCAAATCAAATATAATATATACGCTTTTAGGATATGGGGCTCTCTTCTCGTTAGTTAATCTACTTAGAGAGCTCTTCCTTAAGATTTCCCGTGCACAAAACAAGCTATTTCTATGATACGATACGATATTATATCGATTTATTTATATAGGCTATCTAGCTTGTGCCGCTAAAATAAAATATAAAGTAAAATTAATAAATGTCCATAAAGCATATATATATGCCTGTCCAAATAATTTTCCATATACGTTTTAACAATAACAAAACGGTCAAAGTATGCAACTACGTAAGCTATATAAGAAATGTTTACAATTAAATGTGACGATATATAAAAAGATTTATAATATATAAGAAAAACAAATGTAAGACAATTTCTAACATTCTTTAATAAAATTATATTTCAATTTGGTACAAAACAGTTTGAGATTTGTTATTTCAAATATTTGCACCCTTGTTGCCGAGTAAGATATTATTAATTAACCTCCTGATGTTGTGACTTTTCATTTTGCAACGGAAAAGTTCAACTGACACTAACCAAATGGCATACATATAAAATTGAAAGTGTGTAATTTTCTGACCTTTTTGCCAGTAGGAACGATTTTAAACATTTGACCCTCTGCAAAAAACAGATCATTAAATTATTGATAATTTTCCTTTGATAACATTAAAAACTACAAAAATAAAGAATTAATATTTAAATATAAAAATAAGAACACTCGTATGATCATATTTATTAAACTCATTTACAGATATGGAAACGAACAATCGTGAAAACGGAAAAACACAGAATAACATTTGACAAAGCGTCATACGGTGATACAAGAATTTGAAAAACAACATATAAAATGAAAAATACCATCAATGGAAGATCGTTATCCTAAGACAAAGCAATTGATAAAAATGATAAAAAATTTACCTTTTAGAAAATCAGAAGCACATTGGCAAATATCTTTTCCCTGCAAACGGACAAGGAAAAAAATGTAAAAATATGATATATTATATTACAAAATATATAACATACACTATTTCGACTGGCAATTTTTCTCAAAAATTCGTCATTTAAATCGACCGAGAACGTTTCGTCGCAGCAGACCCATGTTATGCCATAAAATTATAGAATCGTATTGAACAGATAGGGTAAGATTGCAAAAATTAAGGTGTGAGCAACCTCTGGTAAGAATTATGCAATCAATCACAAGACATCAAATCTTCGTGGGTATCATATAGACTTAACATACGCGGGCTACATGGCAAATATTATTTTGTTATGAAAATGCACATTTCAAAATAATTTTTAGAACAAAATATACAATTCCTATTTGTCATTGGTCAAGAGAAGGTGGGTGTCTTCGTCTCCACTATGAACTAGTATTTACCCATGGCATTTCATATGAAGTACTAATAAATTTAAATGAAAACAGAAAAGCTTGCACATGAAATTAAAAATCACAACATACTTCCCAACCATCAATGCTTCTTTGGATGTCATTCAATTTCGACACTGGAGTACTTGAAATTGTTCCAATTCTTCTTTGATAAAATATTCGATCCCTGCAATAAAAATATAAAATAGTGCACCTAAAAGATCCAAAAACCTTTTTAAAAAAAGCAAACAACAAGTTAACAATTTTAAACAAAAATACTGTATCTTGAAAAAGCTATTTTTCCAAGCTGAGTAAAAATATTTGCTAAGACAAGTGAAAAAAACGGAAACAATTAACCAACATTATGTAAATCCTAAACTGTCTTTACTCTCAAATACCAGTATTTCTGACGCTAAATATAAGTATTCCTCATATATAACGGGTGTCCCAAAAAAAGGTTACAGCTTTGATGCAGGCTATCGCTGCCAATTTAACTCAAAGTTATTTGAAACAATTTCCAAAATATTTCTCGGTTGTCAACTTAAAAATTGATACCAAATTTGTTATTATTTGTGCATCGAGAGTCAATATATTAATTTCGAAAGTTCAAATTTGTCTCCAACCCAAAACCAGAGGCTAGTCTAGATTTTAGTCTAAATTGCGTCTTTGGATTTTCTAAACCATAGAGTTTTACGAAATGAATTTAATGGTGCTTGGAAACACAATCAGAAAAAAATCCGAAAACTGAAAATTAAACGCTTATTTATGGATGCATCCACTATGAAGTGTTTTCTCATTTTTCAGCATTTTCACCAAAAATGAAACAGAAATTTTAGTTTTCAAAACATTTAGTCATAGACAACAGATTTTCAAGATTCTTTTTGGAATCATTGTTCAGAAGTGTTTTAGTGTTTTATTTATTCAGATTTAGGAAAGTCCAGAAACATGATGTTGCCGCAAAATGATTTATCACATCAAAGCATCGCGACAACAAATTTAGTCATGATTTGTACAAAGTTCACAAAAAGTACAAATAAGAATGCGAATCACGCTCAATTAAGAAAATTGTCATATTTTGAAAATTGTCATACGCATGTTAAAGGGTCCTTTGCAACCAGCATGCATTGCGCATTTTCGTGGTTCATGAAAATAACTAAATTAGGTGCTGAAGTCTGTTTAAATCGTTGCAATCATTTTACAAATTGCACGGAAGAAAACAACTATCGATGGTCGAGAAATTGGTTGTCATGGACTATATTTTATTTTGCATGAAGTTACGAATTCTTGCGAAGCATGGCTGCTCATTTTCTGGCTGCTCATTTTATTAGCTTGAGCAATGCAAAAAGTAAACAACAAAACATGCGCTTGTAAAGGCTCATGGATGAAAAGACCCTTTCAGCAACAAGCTATTGAATCAGTCTTCTCGTAATTGTTCCATGGATTACACTGCTTCAAGATAAATTCCTTTCACTGTAATGTTACATACTCTACTTTTGTTTTAAATGAAGCTCCTGAGCCAATCCTCTGCAATGACACTTGAAGTCCACGTAGAGCACCAAGAGCCTATAATTTATTACAAAATATTTTGCATATATTAACATAATCTCACCAATACGTTTGAGGTAAATATTACACTTACTACATGGCGTGCGTCTCCGCCTTGTGGACTGGGCAAGAGCTATCATAATCATAGTGGGAGCTGGGAGCAAAGTAACTATATATAATGTTCACAATTTTTTTAGTTTTGAAATGAGAAGGAGGTAAGTAAGCCAGTTACCTTACATTTATTCTTACCATTTAAATTGATAACAAAACAAAATATTACAGTGACAAAGAACTCTTTGTGAAAATCCTAAAATTTTCAAAAATACTTTTAAAAATTCTTAAAACTTATGGTTCCTTTTCGTTCTTCCTGTTTGCAAATTAAAACACACAAACTCTTGTTTCAAGTTTCAAACCGGTTTGAAATTCCATGTAATCGCAAACAAATTAAACAATACGGAACTGAATTCACGCCGGTGGGTGAGTTTCAAAACATTTTGAAATTTCAGATGCAAAGGGCCTCTTGGTAATAATATCACACTAAACATGACCAAATTTTAAAGCAAAACTTCAAAAGTATTTTACCTCGTCTAATCTTTCTCTATCTTCGCCATTCGGAGACGTGCTCATGAGTAGCTAAAACACAAAAATACATAATGTTACACAAAACATTGTAAAATCAATAAACAAAAAATCTAATTTTGGCCTCTTGACAGTGA
Organism: Phacellophora camtschatica; assembly: GCA_036873815.1. Lineage (NCBI taxonomy): Eukaryota > Metazoa > Cnidaria > Scyphozoa > Semaeostomeae > Ulmaridae > Phacellophora > Phacellophora camtschatica. The sequence continues at coordinate 1,140 of JAYJMH010056149.1, read as the reverse complement.
TATTTCTTATTTAATCAATATATCAGTTAGTACTGTGTATTGAAGAATTAACCCGATATCAAGCTCATCTCCAAATAGTTTCCTCAAAATAAAAATCGCAAAATGTAGCATGAGAAAAATCTTTTTCGATGTCGAAATAAGGAAACAGCTCTCAAAGGACAACTCGGAAAGGACAACTCTCAAAGGAATGAAGGGAAAGATAAATTGTTCCTTTTGAGACCTCGTGGTGCTAAAATAACAACCGATGAAAAATCTGCTATCATGTTAGATTTTTCAAATAATAGTTTTAATCGTTTCACACACAACGTTCATCAAAATTAGCAAAATCGACAGTCTTCGTAAAGAACTCAAAGTTTAGTCTTCGGGCAAACAATTAGCCTGCGCGCAGACTCTAAAAAAGGAGATCTTGAGTTCCTCCTCCATACAGGTTTTGAGTCTGCGTGCAGGCTAGCAAACAATAGACCTAATCAGCTAAGGTTTGTTTTACCCATTTCAAGTCAAGTTACCATACTCTTGGGAAGTTTTAGCATTATTCTACTTCTTGCATTCATGGCACCGGTTTTCATGGCACAAAATATTTTACGAAAATCAAAAGATGTTTTATCAAGAGATTGATCACATGACCTGAATGTAAACAAACCGTAGCAGATTAGGTCTATTTTGTGTAAATTGTTTTTAAACTTTGAACATCAAACAATGAAGTAAATTTTGGTGGATACACATATTAAACTCGCCAAATCATTGAAAATCGTTAAAATCATACATTTATAACTTCGCGACATGATTCTGCACAAACAAATGATTGCATGAAAGAAAATGCAAATACTTACGTTCATATATTCAAAATATTCCAAGCAATGAAAAACAGGAAAATATAAAAGTTTGGGCAGGATGTATTGCATAAAAGACTTCATAGGAGCCTAAAATAAAAAATGTGAAAAACAACCTGAAAAAAGCAAAGGTTGTGGAGTGAATTAATAAATAAAATATTCAAAATACACAGGGTCAACAAGCGTGAAAGAAATAGGCTTGGAGAAAGATGTACAATGCATACAATATTAATGATTGCCACCAAAAGCCTGAATTATTGAAACAACCCAGTTCGATATTGTGGATGATAATTTGCCAGGCCACGACATG
>JAYJMH010056138.1:0-12855 GCA_036873815.1 Phacellophora camtschatica | reverse complement strand
TTTTCAAACATTTTACACAAAACTATCGGATTAATGTATTTAATATGCTCCACTGCTATCTAAGTAAAGTAGATTTTCAAAAATTTTACCCAAAACTATCTGATGCCCCCCCCCCCCCCTCTGTGTAAGATGCTCCAGTGCTCCCTGGGTAAAGCATACCTGTTAAAAGCATTCATGATTGTCTTGCATGCATTCACTTTGACTGATTCTTTTTGAAACATGTCCAAGAAAGGCATGAATTTTTCCTATGAAAGAGTTATATAGTCAACTGAGAATATTATAAAATGGTATAACATTAAAAAGGAGCACATAGAAATAAATATTAAAATATCCATCGGGTAGCCCATTAAATATCTCCCCGTTTGCAAGACTGCTTTAGATGATTAGATAATTAGATCATTGAGATATACTTAATGAAACTTAAGATAGAATATTTCTGCTGCTGTAATTTTTGCTGAAAGTAAAACGTTGCTGCCATTTTTGCTAAAAATACTATATTATGGCTTTGAGAAAGCCATTAAACGTTGGCTTTCTTTTGGTATACCTCAGGGATTACTTAGCATATTTCAGCAAAAATGGTATCAAACTTTAATTTGAAGTCTTGTGCATCATCTTCAGCAGTGGCACTATTTTTATCTTTTTGTTTTCTTCGTGTCTCGTTTCGATTTGTTAAATCAATATTTGATTGTAAGTGTACTTCCTTGAAGAAACACGATGACCTGAAGTCTTTTTTCTGGGAATGGCACCATGTAGATAAATCTCATAAAAATGTTATGTTTCGAATAAAGTACGTGGCTTTATTAAAATTTATGCCGTTCCGGGATGTACCATTTGACGAGTATAAAACTAGGTTACGTGAGAAAATCAATCTTGTTGGTGTGTATTTTTCAGCAACTCTTGAGACGATATTTAAAAAATGATATTGTTTATTCAATTAACGTTTCCTTTGTTTAAAATATAACTGCAGTGAACAAATACTTACCATTACAAATAGTGCATTAAAATCTTGCATATTGGACACAACTTTGGAAAGAACAGACAAGAGCTGAAACAAAAATAATGATCTCTAAAGGTTAAAGTTAAAAAAACAACAAAAGCCAATATTGAAGAGCAACGCAAAGTTCATTGCAAAAAAGATTAATTCTTAGAGCGGAATCTTTTAGATCTTCCAAACCGTTTTAATCTCAAAAATAGTAGGTTTTCGAGAAATAGAATCCAAAAGTTAAAAAAAAACAAAAATTTTGAAAATCCAAAAAACCTTTCCAAGGCCCCAAAAGTTGGCGTGTTTCCTAGCAAAAGTGGAAAGTTTCCTGGCAACTTTGAATTCTCGGAAACATTCTGCTTTCATTAGCAGAAGGAGGTTTTTCAAAGTTTCCAACCTACTGTTTTCAGAAGATTGACTTTTTAGTACCCTTAAGAACATATACACGCATGCTCCGCTCTGTTTTGCAATAACAAGAACAATAATATGGTGACACACATAACAAGCCATTTGGCCTTGAAGTGATCATTTTAAGTATTACGTAATCCTCAACAGTTTACGGCATATGGTTGGCTGAACCCCATTTTCCATTTCACGTGTTGAGTTTTTAAATTTGACGTATTTTTAAAATTTTTAATATAAACAGTATGCCTAACATAAAACCTAATTTAACTAAATATATATATATGTGAAACGAGTATCAACAGTTGTTTTCAAGACCGTGACCAAAATCCATGAGTATCTGAAAGAAAGTCTTGCCAATATGAAAATAATCAAGTGAAGAAGGCGAAAATTTTGTTCGGACAAAAAACTGAATTTTCTCTTTTGAAAAAACTCCATGAGGGCAATCTGCTCCAGTGCCTCACAGTCGCTACAATTAAGATAATTTCCTCTTCTTATCGGAGTATATTTTTTCTCCAAAAGACAACGAAAAATAGTCAATTTCACGTTGCAGATTTGAAAAGCGACAACGTTCTGATGTCACATGGGAACAATATTTGTTACATGTTTTTTCTTTAAATCTTTTATTTAATTGTTTTTCATGTCTTACTCTTACTGAAACTCGTTCTGGATCTAAACCTCCTCCTTATTAAGTCAAGTACCTGCGGATAGTTGTCTTCAAACGCTCTGTCGGGCACCATGTGTTTGATGATATCGCCAAGAAGTGTATTCACTTCACGAGACTAAATAAAACAGATTCACTTGATTAAAATTTTTAATTAGTTTTAATAAAGCGCTAAGCATTAACTTAACAAATCCTAATATTTTTGTAATGATTACTTTCTATTTTGGAGATTACCTCAGGAAACTCGTCTTCTCTTGGATAATTTGCAGTATTTGAAAATACAAAATTCATATTTACATCGTGAGCAGACTAACATAGCGTTCAAATCTTTAAATGGTCGATCTCATTGTCTTCTCCTAACCAAATTGAATAGCATTAACACCTCGTGGCATTGTTCGAAAGGGACCTAAGACTGCTTTATGTTGCTGACATAAAATCAATTACACGCTTCGTTTTTGAAGTTTTTGTAAAAACTATTTTTGCTGATCAACCTCAATGCCTTTTTTTAAATTTGTTCATGGAGATTTCTTTCATATGGGGAAAAGCGTGTAAGTTGAAGAAACTAACTTTTTTATTTTTCCCGATATGAAACAAATCACCATGAAGAAATATTACCAAAGACGTTTAAATTAATATGCAATAATAATTTCACAAAAACTTGAAGAATAAAGTGTGCAATTCATTCTATTTCGGAAAACTAGAACATCCCGTTCGAACAATCCCGAGAGGTGTGAGTGTTATTCAATGTGGTTAGGAGAAAACAATGAGATTAACCATTTAAAGATTTGAACGCTATGATGAGCAGACTAATTTTACATTCGGTCATGGACTCTAAGAATCGTGAGTTGTTATTTCTTATGTACATTAAATTACAACTATATACATACTCTAAAAATAGTAATAATTCATTTCAAAAATTATAATCCAATAATGGGCCAATAATTGCAACAAAAATCCAAAAATGTAATCAAGTATTTTGAGAAATTTACGATCTCCCTAAAAATGATACAAAACAATTTATTTTCTGCTCGAAAAAAACAAACCACCAGAAATGGCACATCCCGTAATGGTATATATGTTAGTTACCTCCCACCCCCTCCCTCCCCCAGTGCTCTAAATGGTTGTACAAAGACATTAGTTATTTGCCTAAAATATCTTACCGTGAAATTCTTTAAGGGGTATTCAATCCAAATTTCAGCGCATTCGATGTAAATCTGTAAAAATAATTAATTACCATAAACCATCTCAAGCTAATAATTATCAAAAATAACAAAGCATATCAGGTGACCCAACAAGTCACATAAATGTACTTTGGTTCCAATCTTGCTTTTTGAGTAGATTAGAAAGTAAGGAAAGCTTAAATTGTTTTTCACTAACGGGTGCGCCAAAAAAAACATGATATCTTTTTCATGAGTTTTCGAGATTTTCGAAATTTCGAAACTTTTTTTAAATCGTTACTAACGGTGTGAAGATTTGAAATATACTGAGCATCCCATAAAAGTTCATATTGCTAATATAATGAAGATATTTCGAAAGCTTCAGACCTAAAGATTCTGTACAACCAGGGCCACTGAGAGAAATAAAAGATGAAAGTTCTTGCCTTACTGCACAAATAAAAGTAGAAAATACCAAAATACAACTCACGTTTGGTTCTTTGATCTTGGTAACAACTTTCCAAACCTTTGTTGAAAATAAATAAACAAACATTGAAATACTTTTTTAATGGCATGCAAAAAAACTTACTGCACTTTAAATCTTAAAACTTTCTTCTATCTAACAAACTCGACTCAAGTTTAGGTACAGGCTATTCCATTTTTTCCATACAGGGGTATGGAAGGCAAATTTCTCCCAAATTTTGCAAACCTGGAAATCCAAGGTTGTCTTCCAATTAAGGGTTGAAATCCATGGGGTCTTACGGAGAGGTTCTGGGCAGGGGTCCTGGATTCCAGGTGGTTCCTAAAATCACCCAGGGTTTCCAGGATGGGTTTTGCCATTGCCCACCCAGGGTTTCCAGGGTGAATCGTGGTAAAGACCCTTGAAAATTCCTGAAAAAAAAAACACCCGGAAATTTACCTTCCATACCACTGTACGGATTAAAAATGGAATAGCCCAATTAAACCAAAGAAGTTTGACGTTTGAATCCAAGACAAATTTTGTTCGCGTTCGCGACATCAAAAAAACTTTCGCGTTCGCGAAGTGCGACGTAAGAAGTAAGCCACAGCCGCAAGCCCAAGAAAGGCATTTGTATAACAAAAGATAAAAGTCTTGCACTTGACAATAGCTTTCACACTTATGAGTGCAGTCAATCAAATAAAAATAATACAGACCTCGTTAAGTAAAGTCAGCCTTTCCTCTTCAGGTGGATTTCCCAAAATCACTGAACAGCCCAGAGATTTATACAGTTGATACTAGAAGCATAAAATTGAGAAATAAGAAGCCGAGCAAAAATGGGTACTTTTTAAACACCCCTCCCTTATTGTCACACATCTTTACAGCATTAACTATCTTTTACAATCAAAACATTATTGGTTGTCACGCTTTGTTTGACACCCCCCTCCCCTTATCAACGTGACGTCATTTTTGAATGGCCCCTTAATCCAACCCTGAATAAACAACACGATTGATAAAAGTAAGGCAATTTAATTTCAAATATTTCCAATGAATGTTACAAAATAATTATAGGTATCTCCGACAACAGAGAAAATAAAAGAAACAAAATCCCAAAAATTAACAGCGAAATTCCGCACAGGTTATCTAGATATTTTTGTCTTAACCCTTTCACGAGCAGATTTATTTCCAATTAACAGGCGAATTATGATTAAGTTTAATTCTGAACATGGAGACACACACCGGCAAAGTTAATTCAAAAATGAAGTTATGTTTGAATATCTGAAAAGAACATACAATTCGATCCCTACTTACCTCCAGAAAATATGCTGTTTTACGTTGTTTAGCAATTGGCCATATGGCCCTTCCAGGGGGGGAGGGTTAAATAAATAACCAAAAACAGGCCAGTCTCTAAAAAAGGCCTATAACAATCGTAGACCAATGATGAATGATTGCAAAACACTAAGCCTATAGTGACAATGATTTACTATCATTAAATCATTTCAATATGATGTCAAAAGAATTCATGACTTAAAAAGGTATATCGAGGAAGGAAAGAAAATGTCTTAGACAGGCAGTCACGTGGCCGGGCACTTTTCTCAGCCCTGTAAATATGGTAAACACGTATATTTTTGAAAATGCTAAACACGTATATTTTTAAAACGCTGCAACAACAGCAACAAACAGCAAATTTCCCGCGTATTTTCAAATGACGAGTGAGAAATGATTTTTATGTATGGATTCTCAAAAAGTCCTCAAAGTAAGTATTCTTATGCTATAAAAATTATCCTTGTGTAGACGCGAAACCTTTTATCTGTTTTTAGGCAAATGAAAACGCATATTTTCGAACGTAGATTTGTTTAGACATGGCCTAATTGAAAGAAAATTTAAGTGTGGCAACAAAAACATAATTCAGTAATAAGAGTTGTAGATAATTTAAAACATCCTTACTTTCGGAAATCCTAAGTCTTCGCATTCTTTTATTAATGAACTGAGTTCCACAGCACTAAAATGAAAAAAAATAACACAAATATAGTTACTTCAAACGGCAGAGGAAAACTTTGTGACAATATTGAAATTGACACACTAGTTTCAAAGCTATCATCCCTGGCAAACGAAAACAAACAATGTTGCGGAGGAGGTGTTTTCATTTTCCAGTTGAGAGAGTTTCGCTTTGCTTTCGAGGGATAATCACAGTGTGTCAATTTCACTATTGTTACAAAATTCGCCTCTGTTGTTTGAGATAGCAGATTTTCAAGATAACTGAAGCTAAATCAACCCTCAAAGCTCTCAAGGGATATACAAAACAGTTCAATTTGACTAAGGTTTTTTCAATTATTCTGAAGCTAAATCAACACTGAAAGCTCCCCCCAAGGGATGTATGAAACAGTTCGAGTTGACCGGAGGGATTTCGAGTTCACAAGGGGGAATTTGAAAGTAAAGATTACGGTTTCGAACATGACGATACGATTTGCCATTTGACAGAATAAACTTTACATCTCAGAATGCACTCAATCAAATTTAACGATGAACATGCGAAATATATTTTTACAGTAAAAAGATTGAGAATTGAAGCTTTCTTGTTGGGAAATTAATTGTTTTTGGTTGTGTAGTTTGTTTACATTTTGAGTTAAGGCTTTATCGTTGCTTCAAGAAATTTTTATTAACTTTTTAGTTGCCGCCTATGTGCAGAAGAATGAAGATTCAGCTGAAAGACGGGTATGTATCGAGTTGTCACCCTGAATTGACCATCGCCCTGAACAGACCATGGCCCTGAACAAATAACTTGTTTTTTTACTAATGGTTTTTTTTGAATTTGTGAGAGTTGCATGATGGTGTTTCTATCTTGACTCACGCTTCTTGAGTTTATTTGTTTAAAAAGCATCAAGAGAATAAACTTAATGGTAAGCCAGAAAGTGATCCATTTAGTGCGATGGTCCATTCAGGGCGAAGCCACTTTATTTGATTTTTGTTGAGATATTTGAGTACGAGCTCGGTTTTTTAAATTCCCTAATGCTCGAATTTACCTTTATAAATAGGTAAACCGTATAATATATTTTCCTTTATGGGAGGTAGATATTAGCAGAAATAAACGAAAACTGGAAACAAATACATGTTCTAAATAAACTTTCAGAATAAATAAAAAATGTTGTCTGCATCTGCCATCTGGCGATTAAACATTTTGTTTTGTTCAATGAGTGATTATACTGTCTTTCCTTTGGTGAGAGGGCATGAATGTTTTGTAACTTATGTATTTGTATTTCAGCGACGAGGCCATTGGTACACACTTCATTGATCTAAAGGAGATATTTGACATGGATAGTGATGGTACGAGTAGACGAAATTTATTTATCACATCCATTAGTTTATTTGCTTTCTGTGATTCGATTCATGGATGGGTCAAAATACAAAATTTTTCTCATAGCAAGCTCATCATTGTTTCTATGTATTTGTTTTAAAGTGGGGGCACTTCTGAACGGCCAGGGTGTATATATATATATGATAACTGTTATGAGGCAATCAATTAGATTTAAGTTAGATATATAATTCGATATATACAGTTAATATCCGCTATCTCGGCTGCCCGTTACGGCGAACACTATGGTTTTGATTCTTAACATACTAGATTCTTAGCATAGCTCTGCTTTTCTTGGGTCGTGTAGAATACAGTTTTATATTTAAATTCTATCTGTACAATGATGAATTTATAAACGCTTGCACTCTACGAGTAAAAATGATGGCAAATACGTCTCATAGATATTAAATGATTTTTGTGGTATGTGGAACACAATTGATTTCCCATGCAATTTGGTTTATAATGAAAATATATTTTGCTTGATTGAATTCTAACAATATTTCATAGGTTTCATGCCTTGCTTTGGTCCTTGTTGGGTTCACTTGTATGGATCGACCAGAGATTATAGCTTCTTCAGCGAGCCTGGTCAATTGAACAATGGAATCGTAAGTCTACGAGCTGTATTTGTTTTTTTTTTAAACTTATTTTATACTCCCTGTTTTCTTCTTCTATTTGACATGTAAATCCTACCAAGGTTGCTATTTTGCAAGGGTTATGCAACATAAATAATTAATTAAACTCAATGGACGAACTCCATATATACTTACTTTTAAAATGGAAAAACTATTTCCAAAAATGTCAAAAGTTCTCAAAGAAACATAATGGGCTTTCTAAAATTTGAAATGCCAAAAAATAATCCAGTTAAATGAATTTTTCGTGGTTTTTTTTTAATTTATCCATTACGTATATATTTTTATTATGGTTTGTTTGTTTTCTAAAATTTTAACTTATCTCTTTATTCTAAAGAACAACTCCTAAAAATATCAGAATGTGAACGAATGTCCCAGGCGTTTACTCAATGAGATCATGATGAGATACGGTATTAATATCAACATATATGAATTCAGGTGAATAGCTGAAAATGAATTGCCGGTCAAAGGAAACAAGGGTCCTTAAACTGACCGTCAAATTAATTTTTATGTAGGGAGAAGGAGTTTCATATCGAGGTCGCATTCTTATGGAAATAACAACAACCGAATACGAGCCTTGTGAGACAGGCATTGTTGAAGTCCTTGATTTTAAGCCGATGTCATCAAGCAGAACTTTGGTAAGTTATCTAAAAGTCTTGTGTGTCCCATATTATTTTCAAATAGATTTTGGTGAGAGCGATATTACACTATATCTATCTACTATATATCTAAATCTAAATCCACATCATCCACATCATCCGCATCCACATCATCCACATCATCCACATCATCCACATCATCCACATCCACATCCGCATCATCCACATCATCCGCATCCACATCCGCATCCACATCCGCATCCACATCCACATCCGCATCCACATCCGCATCCGCATCCACATCATCCACATCATCCACATCATCCACATCATCCACATCCACATCCACATCCGCATCCACATCCACATCCACATCCACATCCACATCCACATCCACATCCACATCTACATTCACATCTACATGTATATCTATCTACGCTATATCTGCCAGGTAACCAAAAATTATCTCGGTTTGCCGGGCTGTAGCACGAAATGCATGAGTGTACAAATCTCAAATTGTTCGCAAAACGATATCCGAAGGGGAAACATAGTGTTTGGGATATCATTAAATCAACTGTAATCATGTTTACCTGTCCAAAACGTGAGATTGAAATTTTACTCACTCGTGAACTTTTAAGTCTATTTAAAGGATGACTATTTATTTCCAGCCCACATTTTAACATTTGAATAACCTGCTTCCTCCTTTATCGACTGGAGAGTTTGATCAGTTGATATTTCCCCTCATTCATGAGCTTTTTTCTTGACAATCTTGAAAATTTTTAACTTCCAAGTCGCCATTAAAGCAAGAATGTTGTCTTAATATCAAAACTTGGATATATGAATGGCGTTCCTTTATATGCCTTTTATGAATTTTAATCTCAAGTTTTGGACAGGTAGACATGATTACAGATGACTAAATGATATCCCAAACATAAGTTGAACTTTCAGACATCGTTTTTCGAACAATTTGAAGTTTGTATTCTCGTGGATTTCAAGCCACAGCCTTGCAAACCGGGATAGTTTGTTTTGGGTCACCCGGTATACATTTTATTTTATCATATGTACTTGTATCAAGGGTGAAACTGAATACTATTTTAGCATGTTTTAACTGGTTTAACTGGTTTTAACTGGTTTAACATGTTTTAACTATGGAAAACTGGTTTTTTATTCTTTTAAAATTTTTGTATCGTTCTACTTTCAACTGAAAAGCTGCTAACTTTATTTCTTAGGCAAAGGAAAAAGACTTTCGATTATTCAGCTGCTTTTACGAAGCTTCTATGATCGACAGAAGAGTCGGCGAAAGACCTGTTCAATTTGAGATGACGATTGGTATGGATTTCAATTTCATGTCTTTCTCCTTAATTATATTTAGCTTTTTTACTGGATGAGGAAAGATCAAAGTAGAGATAAGGTCGGGCGCCATTTCTGGACGTATAACCAATAACACTTGTATACTTTGAATACACTTAAACTGTTCTTAAAGTTTCTGTTTTAAGAATGAGTGTCATGCATCTCAGCACCTTGCGTAAATTGGTTTTTTACCAAATTCACTTTGTGCTTCGTGACATCGTACATGGAGCACTTACATAGTTTTGTGTTTTCAAACATTTTAATCAAAGGGGAGATAAAAGACAAACACCATTTCCACTCTTCATCAGTAGTGACTACCGATACGTTTGGCTTATCTTTATCTTGGCATTATTAGTTTATTTACGAAGAATTTTATATTTATTTACTGACTATTGCCACATGTAACAATCCTATGACCATTTCTAGATGTATGAAAAATGTAAAATTACACTTGTACGCTTTGTTCATAAAGTTTCTTTGAAAAAGTGTATTTTAAGAGTGAATATCATACATCTCAGGATGGTGCTTTTCCTTATTTTCGCAATAACCTAGCACCGACTTCTTTTACTCCTGGAAGGGCCAACGTCAAACAACATGATTTCAGGGGGGAAATTGAAACTAATCGAATTATCGTTTTAATTTCAGACATGTGAACTTGACTTTTTTCTTCGAAATATCCTTTGAAACGATGTTGCCAAATAGTAGTGTTCACGTCTTTGTAAAAGCATTTTTTGTTATTTAAAATAATTTATTCGCAGGAGAACATGGTTATTATTCGGAAGAAACGACGCAAAAAGACAAACGAAAGAGCGAAGAGGAAGTGAATTTGTTAGGAAATCATTTGGAAGACGAAAATGATTATTTCACCTTGACGAAGCCACTGAAACCTACGTGCCAATCTAAAAGATACTGTTATATGCAGTGGGGATGTGAAAAGCCTTGTTTGGGCCTAATGTTCAGGATGGGAGATGAGAGGAAACGACATTATTACCAAGCCGTTTTCCTCAAGTATCACAACAGACTCGTAAGTGTTATGATATTTTTAATTGATACCCCGAGGAGAGTTAGATGGAAAGTCGATAAACAGCGTCGAACGATGTATTTTCAGGTGGAAGGTTGTATTTATTTTAAATGTTTTTAGGGGTGAGTCAAAACTTCCGACGCAGTTTGAACCCCACTCCCCGTGCTAGCATCCACACAAATTTATGAAACACGTTAGGACTTAAGGGCGTATGAATAAGTATTGACACTTGTGATGGTGAGGTACATGTGATGAAAGACACAGGTTGAAAGCGATATTACACTATATCTATCAAATCTAAATCTAAATCTAAATCTAAATCTAAATCTAAATCTAAATCTAAATCTAAATCTAAATCTAAATCTAAATGACCGTATAAGATGTATTCCCGAACTTTTCCGTTGTAAAATTAGCGTCCCCCTTTCTGTCAATTGGAGCGTCGGCAGAAAGGATTTATTACTTTGAGTCACCCCTTGACCCTTTCACGCTTGGAGACAGGCAAATCATATGCAAGTTTTATTTTGTAGGGGGTAGCACATTCAGCCCCAACTTAATTCAAAAGACAACCTACGTTGAAATATCTAAAATTAATATTAAGTTCTGCCCGTCTTTACCTCCTGAAAAATAAAGTTTTACGCTTTTTGTCAAGGTCATATTACGGCCCGTCCCGGGGTGAAAGGGTTAACCTTTTTCATTTCTATTGAATAATCGTCGGAAATAGTTAGTTTCATCAAAATTTCTAATTATGAACAATTTAAAAAATAGATTTTTTTGTGACTAGCTATTCGTTAGATATTGGTTTTCAATTTTTTTCTGAATTACAATTTATTATTGTTTTAAAAGGAAGATCATCTCGATGAATTAGACGAAAGAATGAGATTGGATTTATTCGATTCTATCAAACCGAAATACATCAAAATAGTCTTGCAAGATCTTATCAAGGGATGCAAGTATGTCTTTACTTGATCTTTGTAGAAATTTGTTTAATTGTTGGCATTACTTTTTTACTGGAATTTTATTTGTTTCAAAGGGTCGAATGGCCTTAAGCAGTGGTGGCACCAGGGGAGGGTGAACATTGTAACAGAAAAAGCAGTAAAAGTACCATGGTGTACCTTTTTAAGTGGATTTTTTCTTCTAAAATTTCTCTCAACATAATAGTTAAATGGTACTAAAATATCTGCAAATTGTAATACAGAGATTTAAAGCATTTAAAGTTTAGTATATGGCACCATACAGAACCTCAGGAGTCAGTTCTTTCTAAAATTGTAGTCTTCATCGATTTCTAGCTGTATTGTCAAAAAACACATTGTATTTGATACTATCCCCTTGTGTTTTGTAGCACACTGATAGCCATGATACAGGGCAATGAGGATGAAAAACTCTCAGAGAAGAGGAATATATTGGACAGCAATCGCATTAAGCTTCAGTTAGAAACCGTGGTACGTTCTCTTTGAGAATTTGTTTTATTGCAATTACTCTTTGTTATGTTTCAACGTTTTCTTAATGATAAGCTCACATGCAGCAAGAGAACGGAGGCAAATTTTGTAACAACAGTGAAATTAACCCACCAATTTCAAATGAATTATACGTTGAAAACAATATGAAACCATCTCAACTGGAAAATGTAAACAGGCGAAGTCTTGCAGAGTTGCGGAGGAGATGTTTACATTTTCAAGTTAAGAGAATTCTTCTTTGTTTTTGAAGAGAAATCGCTTTGAAATTGGTGTCAATTTTGTCAATTTTACTATTGTTACAAAAGTTGCCTTAGTTTAACAAGGGCAGATTTTGTAACGATAGTGAATGAAATTGACACGCCAATTTCAAAACAATTACCAATCGAAGACAAGCGAATTCTCTCAAGCAGAAAATACAAAAAAAGAAAGCCATACTTTGATTTTCTGCTCAAGAGAATTCACTTTGTCCTGAATGGTAAATCATTTTACAGCAATAATACCAATGAATCTTTCTTTACTCAATTTACTTTTTACTTGTAAACACTTTTCGGCAGCATTAATAAAATTGTTCATGACAAAGATAGGAAATGATCGATTTTTGCTGAATTTGTTTTGTCCATAGTTAGCCTTCTATATGCACAGGATTTTTTAAACTACTGAAATCAAACATAGTTTTCTTGAAATCTATCAAACAGCAAATGTGTAAAGTTTTTTCAATACACCACTTTAACGAAAGTCCGCCATTTTGGGAATTTTTCAAAAGTTCAAGATATTAATTTTTTGACTTGAGA
>JAYJMH010056127.1:0-12856 GCA_036873815.1 Phacellophora camtschatica | reverse complement strand
TACTTACTTACTTACTTACTTACTTACTTACTTACTTACTTACTTATTTACTTACTTACTTACTTACTTACTTACTTACTTATGTATACGCAATTGGGAGGCTCTACTATATATGATATAATTCTTATTTGATTTTAGCTGTATCTGGCGCACACAATACAATAGTTACTGCAAGAGCAGGGAAAGATCTGATGTCATCGTTGTGTTCCGGTCTATTGACTATTGTAAGTTTTTTTTTATGAGTTTGTTCTGTACAAAGACGGGCAAAGGATTCACTATGCGTCTGTGTACATTACAAGAACACGTCTGTGTACATTCTGATTTTCATTGTACGTTCAGGCACATCGACCAGTGCATCTTTTAAGGATGTTTCAGTGCTGGGACAAATTGGAAAGCTTTCCCTGAGCCCCGATGATGCTCCTGGGCTCTAGATGCAGCTTTTGAGCTCCAAATGCAAATTGTTGGGGCCATGCCTTTTTAAACTAGCAGGAAACGCTCCTCTGAAATACCAGAAAACCTATTTGAAACAAGAAATTTCTGATTTGTGAAGGAACTCATGAGGCACAAACGGAGTTTCAGGCCTGAGTGGTGGATCATGAGGAGAGGCCCGGTAGGCCGCTCGCCCCACCACTCAGTTATGAGAACTCTATTGGCTATCCTGTTTCTTAGTTCATCCTCCATAAAGAAGGGAGGAAGATGCATTACATATCTTGATTCAATACTAGGCACCTGGAGATAAGACCAATTTCAGTGTGGGAGTCGTCAAATCTTGTTGTTATTTTCTAATTCATTTCACTCACTATTGACGTGTGAGTTTTCAGAGCCTCGTTATTATACTTATATGCTGCTCCTCCTCCATTTGCACGTGCAAGCCTACACTCATGCACGCTTTCCTTACGTCCTAACAATACATTTCACAAACTAAAGACTCTTTTTAATTTTCTCTCTTATGATACCAAATAAATCAATTTACCATCATCTGAGTAGAAAATTTATCTGTGGTATATATCAGACCAATGACATGTGCAATCATGCCATGTAGCGTAATTATTTTATAGGGGGATCGATTTGGAGGAGCATTAGATGCATCTGCAAAACAGTTCTCGGAGTCTTTCGATGCTGGGAAAACGCCAATGGAATTTGTGAATGAACAAAGAAAGAAAGGAAAACTGATCATGGGAATAGGACATCGTGTTAAATCAGTAAGTTTATTAGTTTATCATTTTTTTTTTGTTTTAGAAGATCAGTTGTTACATTTTTTGCTTCAAACTACTTCTTGTGTTTATTGAAATAGTTCGAATAAGTTTTAACTTCGACTGAATACAGTAGAGAAGAAACTCGTTTGAGAAACTCATTTTTTGACCTCAGACTATTGAGTAAATAAGAGTCAACGCATTGCAATTAGATTTCGGTCAGATATGTGACATGAAATATTGCTCAGATAGATTTCTAACAGAACCTCGTTTCGTTAAATAGTTTTTAAAGTAATTTTGATTTCTTTTGAGAGGTTCGATTCATTTTTGCAATTGTCATTTTGCTTTTAACAAATAAATAAACTGATATTTTGTCTTGCAGATAAACAATCCAGACACCAGAGTCGTGATCATGAAATCTTTCATCAAAAAACATTTTCCAAACACTCCTCTATTCGATTTTGCTCTCGAAGTTGAGAAAATCACCACTGCAAAGGTATTATCATCTATACTGAAACTAATTATCATGAACTGGAGAAGTGGTCACGAAAGTGGTTCTGTTATAGACAGGGATTAGATAGGTTTAAATTAGATCTAGGAAGAGTTCAAGTATGACAGAGCTAGAGCAGATTTTGTAACAATAGTGAAATTGACACACCAATTTCAACGCGATTAGCCATCGAAGACAAAGCGAATCCTCTCAAGTGGAAAATTAAAACAAACAAAGCCATGTTTTGCCTTTTTGCTCCAGATAATTCTCTGTCTTGAATGGCTAATCGCTTTGAAATTGGTGTGTCGATTTCAATAATGTTACAAAATCTGCCGTTGTTCGTTTTTGTGCGACAGGGGAAACGCTTGAATCTAAAATTTAATTAAGGAATAGCTTGGGAAATGTTTTCATCCCATGAGAGGCACCAGAATGGTGTGCTTTTGAAATCTGCAGTTTAAAATCGTCATTTTGAAAAACAAGCTGAAAAATCAAGAAAATAGAAAATTGGCTTAATTATGGCAGCGGCTAAAGAAAGCCTTTGACATTGGAGTGCGCTTTCTAACCTTTTATTTGCACTTAAACTCGTCCTGATTCTAAACTTACATATCTATTGTTGAGATCAAATTGTGACACCCAGTGTTGTAGCAGCTGAATGCTTATTCTACGCGACCATGTTCAATGCAGAAATCATTCTTCTTTTGATTGAAACATATCCACACATAATGCATTACAAATTTGAGACAAACTTAATTGTAGACTTATCATTTCTTAGAGTAATGAACTGCTTTTTCTCTGCAGAAACCAAATTTAATTTTGAATGTGGATGGTTGTATTGGCACTGCTTTTGTCGATCTTCTGCGGTATTGTGGAAACTTCACAAGGTAACAGTTAATATTGAATTATAAAAAGTTGCTTTTGATTTCAGCTGCACTTTAGAGACGGGGAATCGTAACCCCGGAAACATTTCATGTCTTTGTGATAAGCAACGTTAAACATAACGTTTTCAGGGTCTACTTGCAGATTGAATTTTTTATTCATTTTTGAGGATTTAATGTGAGCTTTATATGGGATTTCAGTTAATTTAAATATGTAAAAAAATAATACAAACTAGAGTATATGCCCCGAAACAAGGAAAGCAAAAGCTTATTATATATAATGGAAGTTATTTTTCTATTACCAGGGAAGAAGCTGATGAATACATCAACATAGGCGCATTAAATGGTCTGTTTGTTCTTGGAAGATCGATTGGTTTCATTGGTAAGTTTACATAAAACGAAAGTGAAGTGATCACTTTTTAGTTTTTTCCGGCAGCTGTTTCCATTTTTCTGCTATTTATCTGGAAGTACCTTCTATACAACAAGATGAATTTTATAAAACTATAAAGATTGCGGTTCAAAACATGACAATACCATTTGCGATTTGAAAGAATAGATTTCACAGTTCTGAGCGCACTCAATCGAATCAACATAAACAAAGATAGTAAAACTTAATTACTTGGTTTATTATGATTTTCTTGGCTGAAATCTATTCTTGAAATGTAATCTATTAATCTATTAAAAGTGAGAAATCTATTCTTTACAGTGACAAATTGTGTTTAAATGTTCAGAACTGAATCTTTTGTAGAACATAATTCTATTTTGTTTTTCTGCACACCTTTTTCGTGATGGTTGTTGTTTTTTGTTTGATTATTGTTTTGTAACCACTTTCATGGACATTTCGCTGCCATTCATGGACACATCCTAACAATTAGTAAAAGATTGAGAGCTACAAAAACGAATAAATTATTGGTTCGCAATCTGCCATTAATGGAATTAGTGACAAATGACGAATGATGACTGCTTTCAATCTTCAACCTCTTCTCAAAATTTTGGTCTTCTTCCTTTAGATCTTTTGATTGTGTTCTTCTTATCGATTTGAAAAAAAATTTTAAAATCTGAAATATGAATAAATTTCACGACTCATGTAATCTGAACCACGAGCAAGGCAGTCAAACCCTTGTGAGGTTTTAACTATTTGACTTTTCTAGTAACTAGGTTCTGACCAATTCGACAAATTACAGATCGATGTGATCAACAATTATAAAACTTTCTCACAGGTCATTTCTTGGATCAACGTCGTCTGAAACAAGGCCTGTATCGGCATCCATGGGATGACATCACGTATATGATTCCAGATCATTTGCAGCAGACGCCAGCTCCATTTGAATAACATTTCTACATTCATAAAATAAGAACACACAGATGAAAAAAAAGGGGGGGGGGTTTACTCAGTAACATTTATAATATTATTAAAGTGGGATAATTATTGCTTGGATAAATTTGATTGAATTGCGTGAGTAGGTAGAATTTAATTTGCTGATGACTTAGACTTTCAATTATTTGATTTGTTATATTGTTTATCTCAGTCGTAACATCAAGTTGCCTTACTAGGCTCTGCAAAGTAGATACTAGAGTGGCTGCACATTCCCTCCATTTTCGCTGTTGTTTCCAGATACAGAGATTGCGTAACAAGTATAGGTGAAAACGGGGCAGGGAAGGTGGGAACTGGGCCAATACGTTTACCCCGAAAGGTATTTTTACAGCTTTGGCATCAAGCAATTAAAATGCATTATTCCATAATCAGAATTAATTTAACCTGGATTTATTTTCAGTGTGAATGCAGTATAAAACTTTTGTTTGTAGAATCTCAAATTCAAGAATATAAAATGCATATTCTCCAAATTTTGGTAAATTTATATAATGGCAACCTTAGTTTGAAAATTCGCATTAGTTGAAGAGTTTTTTGGAAGAATGAGCCGCAAAATTTCGAACAGCACTATATTTACTTACCTAAAAAGTTATAATAAATTCACTGATACTACTTTGAAACAAAACTAATGATGATACAAATTTCTACTCACATAAATTTAAAGATACAATTTAGAGAGTTTTACAATTTTAGCTCTTGGTCGGGCGAAAGTTCTTCGAAATACGATGATATTTTATCTTCTTTGACCTCTGCTACACTCTTCGGTGACCAAGATGGAGCGTTGTCTTTGTCAACTAGAACTGTATAATTAAAAAAATAACCAATTAATAGCCTGTTCTAATTTGCTATTTATTCATTTTAATATTTGTATTATCAGTTGACTGATATTACGAAAGTTTAGATTCAGAACGAGGTTTAGATTCAGAACGAGTTCAAGTGCAAGCACGAGGTTGGAAAATTCACTCCAAAAGGCGATTTAGCAAAAGAAAGATTTATTTGTAAACATTACATTCTATTTTCGCACTGTCAAAGGTTCTTCGTAGATTAGGCCTTCTCGCTATCGCTATAATTAAGCCGGTGTCCTCTTCTGCTCCGAGTCTTCAGCTTGTTTTTCCAAAAGACGACGAAAAATAGTCAACCTCATGTTGCACATCTCAAAATCACATGGCCTGAGGTCAGGGCTTGTTCACAGGCTAAAAAAGCACAAAGTTCTAATGTCCCATGCGGAAAAATATTTATTCACAAGTTTATTCTTAAAATTTTTAATCGAATTGTTTTCCATGTCACACACGTACTTGAACTCGTTCTGGATCTGAACCTCACTATCGCATTGACACTTGATCCCAAACGCGCCCAAAGTTCGTCATGGATTCAAACATTAATCTTCACTCAGATAAAATATATTTGGTCAATTTAATCATAGATTTAATTCTCATTTGTGTTAGATCACCTTACAAAACAACATAAGCTTGACTCGATTTAACATGGGTTTATCACGGATCTTGACTCGATTTAACATGGTTTTATCACGGATCTTGACTCGATTTAACATGGGTTTATCACGGATCTTGACTCGATTTAACATGGGTTTATCACGGATCTAATTGATATCATTACATTTGACTTGAGTGAAATGAGTGGGATGAATTCGTATTTTTATCCTTCAATAAACCATAACAAATTTTTACCTGCTCTAATTCCTTCGTAGAAGTCTGGGTCTTTCTAAAATAAAATAAAATAAAATAAAATGACAGTAAATATTTAACTTCATTTTAGAAGTTTTCACTACTTCAACTCTTGAATATTTTTTTTTGGTGGTTCCCCCTGCTTACGGAAAACCCCGGTGTAAGTCGGCCTTGTGTATAAGTCGGCCCCCCCATCTGAAGTACCAAACATAATGAACTCCTTGTATGAGTTGACTCCTTGTGAAAGTGAAATCCTTGTATAAGTCAAGTGCTGGATTTGGAGCCAAATGTTTGTGCTCAAAAGCTCTACTTATACACCGGAATTTACGGTAATAGAAAGAAGTTACATTACCTAAGGTGTGTCTGTTTAGTAGCCTCTTAACATAATTCCCACCTTTCGCTCTCTCTCACCTTAACTTTGGCCGCTCTTACCCAGTCCGCGAGCAAGTAAATAAAAGAGCCTGGGTACAGCTGGTGTAAAAGTGTAAAAGTCTACTTGTTTAATAGAAATATGTCTGGGAAAGGGTTGCAAACTGTGATACAAACCATAAAATGTTGACTAATTCTATATTCCATGTTCAAAACATCTGCCAGAGACATCTTTCCTCCGTACTCCAATTGTTTTAATGCAACACACATTGACAGTGGCGACTGAAATTAAATTTAAAAAAATCATTTCACTGGATTTATGAACATGTGACGAAAACTAAGTGATGTAAACAAACTTATTGGTGGATCATAAACAAAATTATACTGTGCTTTTAACAATACCCTATTACCCCGCATGTAACTTAGGTCCACAGATATAAGCCCATTTAGTTGACGATTATCATTATGGTATTTTACGTATAGGCTATGTTGTGAGATCCAAATGTCATGTCATATTTGCAAATTATCTCATTCTGAGTAACATCAATTTTTTTGTTTGGAACTTTGCATCGTCTCAATTCCATATGGAAAATAACATGTTTATCAATATCTAAAAAAGGTGGTTCACATTCACAAAATTTTTCCATAATCAAAACATCGACTCATAAACTTTTATTTTGAAAGAACAAAGTTAGATAGAACAAACTAAATAATGATGTCTAGACTAAATCGTCCTCTTTTAAATATTATAATCTAAAATATTATATTGATGATACTCAAATATAAATACTCATCCAATGGGGGCAAAATACGTAAATATTACCATTCTCTGCATTGTCTAAAATGAAACGAAAAGTCACTTGTCAAAAACAGGATATTTTTATTTCGCCGAAGAATTGGTATAGTTTTTCAAAATATTTTCGTTGAAGGGTATATTCTTTAATTTAACTGAAATCATGGTCAGGTATACTGCCCTTTTTCTTTCTTGCCTTTCATTGGATTGTTTATTTTAAAACATTCCCATGGGGTGGGTGATCTAAAAACTGTTCAGGTTACGTTACGAAAAAGATTCTAGTTTCTTGGAGGTTTTGCCTTAAAAATACACAAGAGATTGATAGTTAATTCCAAATGAATGCTCTAACCAAGAGTGAAGATTTATCCCATTTCATAACCAGATAATCAACTGATAGCGAAGATAGATCATAGGGAAAAACGTGTAAAACAAATATTAGTGGTGGAGAAAAAAACCTTTATTTGCTTCATTGACCATTCTGAACCATCCTCTTGTAATTTTACCAATATTTCTCCAACGGATTTTGAAGAAAATATCCTGAATATATATAAAACAACTGAAATCATATCAAGATCAGGTGGACAACAAAGTTGCTGTTTGTAAACAATTGAAATTCAATATTGCAATTTTTGTTGATAACTTTCTAATCATGTTTAAAGTTATCCCACGTTGCAGACCCATACAGTATTATTACACCTTGTTTCCCTGTGTTTTTGACAGATTTGCTGTCATTTTAGTAAATACTCATGTTCCAACATACTGGAAAACTGAAGATTTCTGCCTCAAATTTGTGTTCTCTGGAATTACTGTAGTTTCTTGCTCAATAACGTAAGCCTATTTTCAACGCACGCCACAAAGTTGGGCGTATCCAAGTCCCGTTTTCTGGGCATATTATTGTGAGTAACTATTAAGAGAAATGGCGTCAACGAACACAGGGAAACAAGTGACTTGTGAAATAAGTCCTAACCCAATATTGAAAGACTACGTTCTCCAGGAGAATACTTATTTTCGGATATCTCGGAATGTGATTTGCCTCGTTTTAATAGTGTCTCATTGGGAAAAAGGTTGCGTTCATGGTCAATTCAGTTCGAGGCGAACGTCCTGTAGCGTATCCGAAAACGTACTCATCCTTTTTTCAAGTGGACTTTGCACTGTGCGCAGGCCAGCTGACAGTCGATCTAATTTATTTAAAAACAATATAATTTAGCAGAACACTTCTTGGGATTGTACATTCTAGAAACATGAAAGACCGCAGAATGAACGTGTACCTTTCAATTTTGTCTTTAACTTGGTCAAGTGAGAAAGCATGACTTTTGTCTACACTCTGGAAAAAAGAAAGCTTGTCTTTTATTGATGAAAAAAAACTTCATTAGTGTAATAATTGATTCTTCATGATCTTTAGTTTTCTAAAGTATATAACAAAGCGAATAGATCATCTTTAAACCCTGTTATTTCTCCAAGATGTATTATTTTCCAATTTGTCACTCGGTGTCTTCAGGGGGTGAGGCTCAACTTCGAGATAATAACATCATCATGAGAAATATTTCATTGATTATTTCCTTGCGGCCAAATGGTCGATTTTAAGCTTTGATAAAACGAGAAATGATACAACAATAAATGAAATTGAATTGAAATGTTTTGCCCATTGTGTCACTTACATTTTCATGAAATTCTAATAAAATTTTGCTGTGATCATCTTCACCGCTATTGACCAGAGCATTTTCCAGTTCTTCCGTCTGATAAAAAAGAAAATTTGTTAAATTTTACAAGATATCTTTTGCAGCATTGACATGTATTCAAATTATAAGATAATTGGCACGGAGTGATGGAGAGTGAGCGAAAACATTAATTTTTCGAAATCCTCTTTTTATTCTACGAGCGACCTTTCTAGGTTGCTATTTTTCTCTTGTTTCCCTGTGACAAAAATAAAAACACGGAATGTAGGACAGGAAGAATGAAAATTGGGAATAAAATACAAACTTTACTTTTTCTAAAGCCCGTGGGCACATTTTCCTTTCTCAACAATTGGTAAAATTGTCCCCCTCAAGAGCCTCCAAACAAAAATTACTCCCTATGTTCCTGTGACTTACCTTTTCTGAATGTATAAAATGCGTTGCAAAACCAGACTGGAAGACATCTTGACCTCTCAACCTGTGTCCTTCAAAATAAGAAAGGAAACTGACGACCAAGTAACATTGATGAAATAAGTTAATAACCTACTCACATAAAAATCTGCGAAAGAGCAGGAGATTATATCAGGGGTAAACACTTGATCATCTAAAACTGCTAAGTACATAGCTTCAAATGAGTAAGTAAGTAGGCCGACCGCTAGGTCGAAAGCTCCTTTTTCTAGCCATGGCGGGCAGACGAGGGCTCCACTCCTTTCTCTGGTTCGATAAGCTGAGCTGGTACACATTTACCAACCTCAAAAGGACAGACAACTGAGTTGGTTGTAGGTTTTTTAGTCAGAAGTTCTGACAACTGGTCCCGTACTCACGCTGTCACAGAGAATTTGGCTTTGAAACACAGCGTCTTGACCTCTTGACCTCTTGACCTCTTGACCCATTAAGATTGCTTCAAAACCCCTATTAGCCTTGTTTTCCCGTCCATTTTGCATCAATCACAACATAGTGAAATAATGTAAAACGAAAACGAGGCATCGAAAATCAATCACCCTAAATCTGTTGCACCTTCTATAAAAGAGAAAACTATAACAATCGGAAACGATAATAGACACCAAAACTCGCGAAGAACACCCTTCTACTTTTCGTTTGTGCTTCACCGGGTGCCAGAGCGGATCTGCAAGGGTTGTTTAACAATGAAACAACTCAAAAGTACGGGTTTCTTCCAGCATATTGCTGGGTCCGACAATTACGTTATCAAGCTAGTAAGCAACAAAGCAGTTACGTTGTTTAACATTTCGAGAAACACAATACTTTAAACTACAGTTTTCCAAAATTGATTAAGAAGACATGAAGGAATGCAAATAATTTCCGCAAAACCTTTATATAAAATATCACCTGTTAATGCCAAGAAATTGCCTAAATTCCCATCAAGTCTTGGTAAGAAATGTCCACCGCCAACATCTGGGAAAAATCCTGCAAAATGAAAAACAAATCGATGTTTCTTTTCTTTCCGTTTTGTAAGCAGCTGACAAGAACAGTTTGAGAAGTTTCGTTTCGTTTCGTTTCGTTTCGTTTCGTTTCGTTTCGTTTCGTTTCGTTTCCTTTCGTTTCGTTTCGTTTCGTTTGCAAAATGAAAAACAAATCGCTGGTAACGAAAACAGTTTAAAACGTTTCTTGTTGTTTGTTTTATTTCTTTCGTTTTTTAAGAAAGTATATCTATTCATTATGAGTGCATTTATAAATGACAGTGATGTTGTTCATGCTCTAATTGCAATAAAAAAATAAGAAAATGATTACCAATAGCTGTTTCTGGCATTGCAAATAGTGTTTTCTCAGTTGCAACTCGATATTTCCCATGAACAGAAAGACCAACACCCTTAAAAGTAAAAACCAGAATCTGCATCAATTTTTCTAAAACATCAAAATACAATCAATGACTTTTCAAAAGGTGATTTCAGCACACAGCATTAAACATTTGGGTATTGTTTTCTGATAACTGGAGCCCAAAAAAGTAGATCTTCTCAAAGGTGATGCGTAAACAGATTTCCACTAAATAAAAAGTTAAAATTGAAGTGAAACAAATTGCAATTAACGTAATAATAAATGAAAAAGAGAGCTTACTCCTCCCATTGTTATTCCATCAATCATTGCAACGAACGGTGTCTTCAAAGTTCCTGTAGGATTAATTAGTTTTGTTGTATGTCACATGTAAACATTGCAACTTCTACAGTATGATATGTATCATATTGTGTAAGCTACTCAAGTGCCATCAGAACCAGGGGCTGGAGACTTCAGCTACTGGCAGCCAGTGTAAGCTATTGAAATCCCATATGAATCACAAATAATTGGGTTATCTTTATTTTTAAAATGGCAAATGTCAAATGTCACATAGAATAAATATATTATAATGTGTAGTCAAATCCTATCAGATAATGTTTTTACATAAAATGTAAGAGACATTTGAAAATGAAAAAGAAACAAACCTATCTGGTGATTTAAAATATACTCTTCTTTGAAAAATGTCTTTGTAAGATCATCTCCACATTTACCTGCCTCTGCAATTGCTACAAAAAAGTTTAGAAAAGACATCATACTAAAATCCTATCAACCTAAAAAGTTAGGTCTTCTACATGACATTTAAAAGAAAGTAGAACAGAAATAAATTATTTGACATCAACAAACTTGCGTGGAGTGATGAAATATAAATATTTTGGATCAATGAATATTTTACCTCTAACATCTCCTCCAGCACAAAACGATTTGGTGCCAGCTCCTTTCATTATTATTAATTGAACATCTTTATCTTCATCCCATTCCTGGTGATAAAAACAGAAAATATGTTCTCTAGTTTAATATTTAACACATTTTCATTCATAATTCATAATAATTCAGCAAATTCCTAATGTTAATGCAGTCCGTTTCTTTTAATGTGTGCAATCAAACACACATACACACAGGTACATATGACATTACGAAAAGGTACTGTGATTTGACTATATCTCTGTGATTAGTTGCACACATGGAATTTTGCTCAAGGAACAGAAACGAAAAATGTAAGATTAGTTCTCACCTTCATCTTTGGATTAATCTCTCTAATCATAGGTAAATTCAATGCATTTAATGCCTTTGGTCTGTTCAGTGTGATAATTCTTGCATTGTTGACAGAAGCAAAAATAACTTCATCATTTGAGTCCTAAAAATAAAAGCATTATTTTTCATTGAAATTACACATATATACTGTAATACTTGCCAGCACACGAAATTTTTGAAACACTGCATTTTTATGAAAATTTCTTGATAAAACTTATTACTCTTGTTGTTCTCATTTCAAAATCATCCATCCCTAGTCATTAGTTATCTAAGGTTGGCACATTTGTTGCAACATAGAAATGTTTGCCATAATGGCTTGTCTTGATGTGTAAAAATACCATACTTACAGTAGTCATGGGGGAACTTTGAAATGATGAAAAACTTGGAAGCAACTATATGAAGGAAAGATAAAATCATAATAAATTAGGTATATAACAACATGTTGATTTTTGTAAGTTAAAAATAAAATTTAGAATGTCTAGCTTTAAAAAATTAATATGCAGTTTGAAGATGTGCGAAATAATTTATTATTGGCGTCATTAAATATTTTACTTACAAGTTTATTAGCTTTCTGAAAGAATGAACTTGCCACAGCTGTCCATTTGGAAGTTGGGTGAATGTTGCTAAATTAACAGAAAAAATGAATTGATATTTTCTCTAAGGCAAAAAAAATTCCTCTACACTTGTCTACATTTGTTGTAAAAACGTTTTTACAAATGTGCCTGTTGTTAGTTTTTCACAGTATATTTTCACTCTGTTTAATTATTAAAATCTTGTTAAATAGTCTTCCCTTGCACAATTTTCCAAATAATAATACAGCTGTTGTCATTAATCCAGACTAGAAATCTTGCTACTGTGCACAGAAGTTTGCACATTTTGAATTCAAATGTGCATTAACTAAACAAAATGGCTATTAATTTTAAAACATAAGCTACACTTCAAGGAAAAAATACAACACTCAATTTAAATTTGCAAAATTGAAGCAAAATGTTGCGCACACAGCAAATTTTTCAGTCAGGTCATTATTTAACAGATTTATTGCTAATCTTGAATGAAAGTGTGAATTTTTTATTCATCACAATCAAAATTAATGGCAAAATATTTTCAGATTCAAAAATTATTTGGCAGATGTGATCAGATTTATAAGGATTTGACTGGGAAGACTAAGGACAACCAGGGCAAGTTTAGCATCTTCTTTCCATGAAGTATGTTTTGTCACTCACAAGATGTTTACTTGAGGAAATGATAGATTTATGCTTTATTTTGGAGCATCAAGCATTTATTTTTCCCCGTGGCTTCGAGTACGGGAGCCGTATCCTGAACACGATCCCCTAAGAATACGGGAGTAGTTCTGCGCATGCGCA
>JAYJMH010056116.1:0-12856 GCA_036873815.1 Phacellophora camtschatica | reverse complement strand
TGGAGCTCGTGTAAACGGGAGGCTGATCCGCAACACTTTTGTATCGGATCAAAAGTGATCCGATACCGTGTAAACGGAGTCTTAGCACTTTGCCGAGGAAAAATAATGAGTTGTTGTGAAGAATATTAACCCCGTCTGGCCTTTTGGATCATAAACTATATTTTAGCAATATTTTAGCAGTGTTTATTCAACGTATTTTTAATGATCTTTTTCCCAAAGAATTTTAGAAACTTTTCTGAAAAAAAGGATTCTGGAAAATACGTTGCATAAATATTTATCCAGCGAGCACAACAGACAACTTTCTTGTCACGAAACGACAGAAAGTGCAAATTTAATATGCAAACACGAAGCCAATATTAAAGAGGTGGTAGGTAAATATTGTCGAATGTCATCAAGCTTTCATGTTTTTTTAATGTCTCATCATAAATTATTGCCATATCGAATTCATTACTAGGCTAGTTATTTGCAGTATAATACAAAATGATCAAGAAGAATGCACTTGTGTTCTGAAATAACATATAGACCGTCCGGTGGCTAAGCAAACACGTTTTGTGACGAGGAGTAGAAAACTATTCATTGGTCATCGAGCGATCCAATAACGGAAATTTGTTGCTACTGGCAGCGCTAGAAAGGATTTGCAGCAAGTTACAATACAGAATAATAAATGATCATGCACCTGTGTTCTGAAAATCATTAATACCGTCTGGTTCTTAGGCAAATATGTTTTTAGCGAGGAGTATTAAACCATTCATCTGACAACAGCGAAATCATTCATTGATTTTTGAGTTTGTTTGAGCTGGCAGCCCCAGAAAGGCAGCCCTTGTACATGTGTCTATTCACTAGACAGATGTGCATTCATTCGCTAACTAAAATTCGTAGAAACTAGCAGCCTCATAAATAAAATGTAACAAGTTGTAAATAACTGGAAAACAGTTATACAAACTAGTCATTTATCAACCACGTCTTGTTGTGAGGAGTATTAAACAAAGCAGGCATCGGCATATTCATTTGCTGGCTGAAATGTATAGAAACTGGTAACCACAGACATGAAATGAAACAAGTTTTAAATACTGAGATAAAAAACAATTATACCAAGAGGTCATTGGGCAAGCACGTTCTCTTGTGAGAAGTATTAAACAAAGCAGGCATCGGCGTGTTCATTCGCTGGCTGAAATGTATAGAAACTGGTAACCACAGACATGAAATGCAACAAGTTTTAAATACCGAGATAAAAAACATTTATACTTGAAGGTCATTGGGCAAGCACGTTCTGTTGTGAGAAGTAATAAACAAAGCAGGCATCGGCGTATTCATTCGCTGGCGAGAAAGTTATAGAAAGTGGCAACTCCATACATGAAAGACAGCAAGTTTTGTGTTTTTAATGATTGTTGATTAAAACCGCAAGATGACTGCGAGAAATGATTCACAACCTAGTTGTTTGTTATTGACAGAAGTTCAAATGCCTGAAAACAAGGCAGCAGTAATTAACCTGAGAGTGATAATGGCTTTAAATGTTTGTCCCACTGTATTTACGATTGCTGCTAATTTCCTTCTAGTTATAACTCTTTTGAAGACGCGTTCCTTGAATACACCATCAAATGTATTGATTGGAGCCTTATGCTTGAGCGACTTTTTAGCTGGAGTCCTTCCGCAGCCTTTATTCATTGCACTGCTATGGAAGATACAAGGCGCTTTTTCATTTTACACGATTGGTCCCCCGTTTTGGTCATTGATGATGGTTTTAGAGTCTTTATCACTCGCATTTGTTTCTTTGGTAACGGCTGACCGATACGTTGCAATTTGCCATCCTTACACTTACCAACGAATTGCAACATGCAGGAGACATATTTACTTGGCCGTTGCAATGGGTATTTGTACTGTTTTAGTTGCTTTAGTAAATCATCGTGGGGTGTTGAGATTAATTTATACCACTGTTGCAGCAGCAATGGTGTTAATGATGATATTTAGCTTTCTGCGGATTTATCTTGTAATCCGCAAACAAAGGAAAATAATCCTCCAAAATGTCATTAATCTGAGGGAACAGAGCAAGGAATGTCGAAGAAATAAAGAAGAGAGCAGCAAAGCTTATACTTTGGTCATCATATTTCTGTCTTTTGTTTTGTGCTACACGCCTATTCTTGTATTAGCCAATGTCAACGGCGGTAATTTTCAGTTTTGCTTCTATTCTCTGAACCATTTCGTTTTATATGCTTGGGCAGAGTTTCTAGTTCTGTTGAACAGTTTTATGAATCCATTGGTATATTGCTTCAGAATGAAGGCAATAAGAGCTGCTGTCAAGAAGATGTTTGTGAACAATAGGCTTGATGTTTAGTGTTCAATACTTTCAGAAACTTTGCAAATAAAACTTTGTTGGTTCCGGAATTGGTGCTCTTCAAGATTTCATCTCCAGAATTGGTGCTCTAAGATTTCCAGTTTAGCCAACATCATGTACACTGGGTCTAAATGAACTTCTAGCCGCAAATCCAAATGAACTGTACATATTCTTCGTGTTCGATTCTGTTGTTGAAAATTGGAAAAATGTTAACCTGTGTATTTTTGTAACCAGCGTGCAGTTACAAAAGGTTGAGTTAGCAGTCGGGCTAATGGTAACCTTACAAATTCCTTTTTGCAATAACAATGAAGTCAATGAATTTGACAATTTGACACACTGGTTTCAAAGCGATTATACCTTTAGAGCAAAGTAAGACTCTCCCAACTGGAAAATAAAAACATCTCCTGTGCAACATTGTTTGTTTTCATTTTCCAGTGGTTTTGTTTCAAAACGCCGTCTGTGAGCGCAGACTAGCTGGAACATACATACCCTACGTTTCTTTGGGTGCTCGAAAATATATCGTATTATATAGTTTATTATTTGTATAATATGGTTTATTATATATTAAATGGTTATTATATTATATAATATTATATTATATTATAGGGTTTATTATATCGTATTATATGGTTTATTATTTGTATAATATGGTTTATTATATCGTAATGAATGGTTTATTATATTTGGTATGATGTGGTTTAAATGGGCATTGTTATTGGGTATTATATGGTTTAGATATCATATAAAATCATATACTATTTCTTAACCAACTATGACCTTCATTTTTTTTATCACAAAATCTTCCTTGCTGTAAGCAATACTTTATAGCAAAAGTAGAGTTTGTGATACAAAAGATTCACGTGTGAACAGAAGAATACGAGTTATCACCCTGAAGAATAGTTTTTACACCTTTCAAAGCAACCAAGCAATTTACAATTAGCAAAACCGCATGTTTTGTTATTTTTTACCATTTTCATTTATGTCTCATATGTATGAAATCTATTCTTTCCAATCGTAAATCCTAAACCTGCTTGACCTGGTAAATTGTTTGTTTTAAAAACCTTCCGTGCTTTACTTTATCAGTCAACTTCGTTTTGGGTGAGCTTTAGTCTTGTTCCGTCTTTTATATGACGATACGCACTTGTGATAAAGTTCTTTATGAAATTGTGGTTTTAAACATGACAATATGATTTGCGATTTGAAAGGAGAGATTTCACACTTCTCATCTTACACTCAATAAAAATAAAATTAAAAGACGGCATAACTTTATGATTTTGCTTATTATTATTTGCTTGGCTGCGTTGAATGTGTGAAATCTATTCTTTACAGTGACAAATCCCATTCTCGTGTTCAAAACTGAATCTCTTGTTTTACATAATTTTCTCTTGTTTCTTTTTTGTACTTTCACAGTGAACTTCGTCTTCGGGCGAGCCTTGTTCTCGTGCCAATCACTTTGTGATACGACAAAATACACACTGGTGATAAATTTCTTTATGAATAATTATTTTGTGTATTTTTGTAGGTGGTTGCTTGCTTAGATGACGATAACCAAACAACACGAGCTGTCACTTGCAAAACTATATTTAAATTACTGATTGAGTGCAAGGAATGTTTTGATGGTAAGAACTTATACGATTTAATGTACCATAATATATCTTTATACTACCACGGACCACGAACAGCGGAATGCTCGTTTTTATACCACAATCGGATCATGCGTCAAATAGCCTGCGTACAACCTCAACCGTTCTTAGGCTGCGCAGAGGCTAGCGTCTAAACGAGTTATGAGAATGGGATTTGCTCTTCGTTAGGACACGCATGACAGGACTTTCGACTGTCTTTCGTCTGTCTTTATACACGACAAAATGAGAACGAAACAACAAAATTAGTTTTCATATTGCCAACAGACACTCACTTAATTATAACTTTCGGTTAACTTGAACTCCCAATTTCGTATATCCCTGGAGCGCTGTCGTTGTTAATTTTGCTTTGGTCATCTCAAAAACTCGCTAACTCAAAAACATTTTTTATTGCCCTTGAGAGGTCAAAATAGCACGTTTTTGAGTAAATACGGCGGCTTTGGCTCTCAAGTTAACTGAAACTGTTTAGTACATCCCTTGAGACCTTTCAGTATTGATTTAGTTTCGATAATAGTTTAGTTTATATCTTTCGTCGTCTTTTTAAAAACAAGCTGAAGAGAAGGCTTAATATACAAAGAACCTTTGACATAGAATGCAAGATTCACAAATAAAGCTATTTCTTTTGCCAAATTGCATCGGAGTGCATTTTCAAACTTGTACTCTCACTTGAACTTATTCTGAATCTAAACATCCATATTGTTTCGTATAAGCTTATCAAAACGCACGCAAGCGAGGTAGGTTTGGTACCTGGATCTATTCCTTTTTCAAGTATCCACAGGAACAAATCTGAGTTGTGTTTTATTTTGAAATGATAGTGGGAGCCATGTTAAGTTTGGTTGTTATTATGACAAAGGCGATCACAGTATTTTTGCAGAGATCACAATGCAGAGATCTTCGTTTAAAGAGATGACTATATTTTAGCAAAACACATGTTTGACATAATTATTATTAACATAAATCCCATTATTTAAATCACATAAAACTATTTGAGCTGAGCACTTAGTTTGTAATTGAAAGGATGCTACAATAACAAACAGTTTTATCTTCATCTTCTTAATAAATTTTTACAATTAACTAAAATCGTTTTTGAAAACACTTACTTAAATTATTTCAAACGAGACCGAATTCATAATATACCTTTTGAATTGTTTGAAATAGGGAAGTTAATTTAAAATTTCTCATCGGTGTGCTTCTTCTTAATTTTGTTTAAATTTTATTTATAAGATGATGTTGCTGTTTAAATTTTATTTATAAGATGATGTTGCTGTTTTTTTAAAAAATATTTTACGATTTCAAACAAAGCTGAATGCATTACAAACCTTGGGAATTGTTAAAAATAAGGCAATGAATTAAAAATTTATCATTGGTGTACCTTTTTTATTTTGCTTGAATTTTAGTTATAAGACGATATTATTTTATGCCTTTAAGATGTGTATTGTATTTTCAGCTGACCGGCTAAACGTATTGTATCCTGAGCTGTTAAAAAGGATGGACGACAGCTGTGAAGATATACGAATGCTGGCCGCGAGAGCATTTTCAGCTTTTTTCAAGTAAGCTGAAGTATTTTCAAGTCATTTTCAGCTTTTTTCTTTTTTCTACATGATGACTCATAGCTTTGCTTCAAGGGCTTCCCGATTAGCCTGTGTGCTTTTATAGTTTATTTATGTAAATTAGCAGTGACTAGGAATAAACAAAGAACACGAACTTGCTGTGGAAAGCAAATTCAACTGGTCAACTATTTGTTTGTTTCCTTTTATTTTGCGAAATTGATAGGAAATATATCGCAATATTTTCGAAAGAGTTTGCAGAGCACTAGAAGCAAGTGGATATGAGGATACCACGCTGAAAGCAGCTCAACTTCAAGCTCTGTGGGCTGTGGCATATTTATAATAAAACTGATGTGTCGTTGTGCTCCCGCCTGGTTATAGGAAGTCATTGAATAAAATCAGAAAAATTTGGTAGGGCTATACCTATTTCTCTCAAGGCAAATTGAAAACCTTGAAGTATAACTGAATTCTCAACTTAGAAAGCAAAGTTGTGACAACGAGTAAATACATTTTTTGCTTAGATTTGTCTGAAAATATAACACAATTTAATTTGTTTTTAAGCAGAGTTTTTGTGCAACAGATTGCAACGAATAGAAAATTTGAAAGTTGCAGAAAAGCTTTCCCTTTATTACCAAAGTTTGCGTAAAATCGACAGGAAAAGTTACTCACCGTCTCAGTTACAAAAATCCTTCTCACCGTGCTTAACCTCCACATTTCTGTTAGAAATGATGTCTGTTTTTTCTCCTTGTCGGAAAATCTATTTGCTCAGATAAATTAGCCTACGCGTAGACCTAATGTACAATAGGTAAAGACCGCCATCACCAAATTTCGAAACTCCATTCAATGGAAGAGTTTCATCTCTCTCAACTTGTGACGGCGGCTTTTTTGTTCTCTTTTTCTTAACCTTTGTAAGCCTCTTCACAGTTTCATGAAGAAAAAAGGTGTAAAATTGAAAAATGTTATTTATGTTTAAAAACCACGCCTACAACTTGAAAAGAGGAATTTTTTCATGGTTTGTTGTTAAAATTTGATGCCGGCAGAAGCAAGAAAACCTTGGTTGCAGTTTGGCGGTTTTTCTTCGAAGGACAGGGAGGCCGCCGCCATTTTTCAACCGTTTAAACACTTTTTGATACTGTAACATTTTTGCTTTCGGAGCATTTGTTTTGGTTAGGGAAACATAATTACAGGAAACCAAAAAACAAGGATTTCTCCATAATTAGAGAGAACAAAGGAATCTGTATCAACCAATTAAAAAGAAAGGGGTCTCTGCTATCCAGGGCCTTGTTATGAAAGCATACAAAGCTCTAGGGACGAGGTTGACGGCGTCATTGCGTGAACTTTAGGCCCTATTGGGATTCTCCTTTTAATATAGTTCTCGTCTAGTCAGAAATATCGGAAATACTACTGTGCTGTGGGAAATAAGCTAGGAAGGAGTTGGTGAAACAAGAAACGAACTGTGAGCCTAGATGAATTTTTGCTCACTTGCTTGCTTGCATGGCATTCTACTCATTGCTATCCATAACTTCACAATACTATAAGCTTGCCGGCAGACGTTCAACGTTTATAAATGTTTGAGGTGAAGTTTTCCTGTCACTGTTGTTGTGGCATGTTTGCTCCAAAAGTATATTTTGTATAGTTTGTAAAGTATATTTTAGAAAAGTATATTTTTGTTTGTTACTTAATTTAGTTTTCTTTTCGTTAAAAACAAATCATAAGAAAGTCGTAATCGTGTAAAGTGTTCTTTCAGCATTTCAAAAACGATTGACATTTATGGATTAGCGCTAACCCCTTCACCCCGCGAAGGACCATTCTTCCCATTGACAAACACTGTAAAACGCCACACTTTCAGGAGGTAAATGCAGGATCTTGGTAATGGCAGAATCTTCATTTAAGATATTTCAACGAATGTTTATCACATAAATTCAAGCTGGTTTGCATGTGATACCCCCTGAAAAATAAAACTTGCATAGGATTTGCGTGTTTATCAGAAATATATCCGGGCCTGAAAGGATTAAATTTCCTCTATTTTAATGATAGACAAATTTAGGCCATGTGTTTTTTCATTTTCATACCCCTGAGATATTCTTAAAAGAAACTCTACCATTTTTTTCAGATGTTTTGCAAACTATGATGTCGATTTATACAGGCTGCACTTAGAAGCGATATTGAAGGGTCTCATTTGGATGATCCGAATAGTGCAATTCAGGTATGTGACAACTTATAATATTTAGTTTTGCATACTGCTATATCACGAGGAAGAGTATTAATGCATTATTTGGGAATCCGACTGTTTTCAATTTGAGTTCGCTTACCTCGAAATCCTGGCTAATTTGGAACTGTTTTGTGCATTCCTTTAGATCTTTCATTGTTGATTAGCTTCAGTCATCTAGGAAACTCTTTAAGACTCTCTCGCTGGAACTTTCTTAACTCGAACTTTGCACATCCGTTGAGAGCCTTTAGTGTTGATTAGCTTCACTCGAAAATTCGATTTTGTGTTGAGCCTCTCTCACTGGAACTCTCTTAACTCAAACTTCCTGTCGACTAAAACCGTTTTTCTTATCCTTTGAGAGCATTCAGTGTTGCTTTAGTTTCTGTTATTTCGAAAACTCGCTATTTATGTCGAAGAACTTATCATTTCCCTTGAGACGTCGAAATAGCGCAGTTCTGGGTGAAACACAATAACTTGAACCTCCATGTCACCTCAAACTGTTTTTGTATACCCCTTGAGAGCTTTCAGTGTTGTACTAGCTTTATTTTCCTTGAGAGCTACAAATAGCGCAGTTCTTGGGGGAAATTAGCTCTCCCTTTTTCGCATTTCCCTTGGGAGAGAATTCAGTGTTGATTTAGCTTCAGTTATATCAAAAACCCGCTACCTCGAACACATTTACATTCCCCTTGGGAGTTCAAGATAGTTTCGACTGTGCTCCTTCATAGCGGTATTCTTTGTAGCTGATCCCACGTCTTACCTTCAAGTAATTTTATTAAATGCTTGAGAAATCCAGAAAAATAATTTCATATGGTTTTCGGATGTATTAGGTAACTTTATTAGGTAACTTTTACATCAATTTTCGTTGTATGCCAATGCTTTGTTAGCATGTGAACAGGCTCGGGAGTTGTGGGAAGTTGGGAACTATAAAGGAGAAAAAGGGAAAAAACGGAATATAGCTACATTTTCCAATTCTATATACCTCATTTGAGGTACACAGCTTTTAATTTTATTGGTTCTTGAGATTGAAATTTTCAAGTCTCGTGGGGATATATTTTAGCAGTAACACCAAAAAAGTAACAATAAAATCGTTTTCATCACTTATGGGATTAAAATTTTCAGGAAATTACAATTTAAAATATGTACTTCAAATCAAGTACATGGAATTCGAAAACGTAGCCCATTCCTACTGGCTCTGTTCTCCCTTTTCTTTCTCCTTCACCATGCCTGTCCACGGGCTAAAGTTTGTAAATTAGACGAACAAAGTTAATCTATATCTTTTTCCTAGTCATGGAACGGACTTTGATGTAACTTAAAATCATAAAGCCATCAGTGGGTAACTTAATGGTTTATTGTTATATTTATATCGTTGTATTCCAGCAGCTTATGTTTCTTTTTTTAAGTTTCTTGTTTTAGTCTGATTTTGGTTTTTGATCGTGATTTAGTCTGAAGAACGGTTTCTGGAAAATGTGTGGGGAGGGGGAGAGGGTGAGTCAAAGTTTGAAACTTCCTACGATTAGCGCCCAATGGATGCTAAGGGGAGAGGGGTCAGGGACATGGACATGGACGCTAATTTTGACAACAGAAGAATGTGAAGACATATCTTCTGCGGTAGTTTCGTTTTAACTGCCCTTCGCGTTCTATCCTTCTTTGATCTGGTTTTGAGAAGCAGAAACTTAGGCCCCAGAGTCTGAAATATGTTTCGTAAATATTGGGTGGACGCTAACTTGGCGGAAAAGGGACCACTAGTTTGCGTCCATTGGACGCTAAGCGTTGGAGTTTCGAAGTTTGCCGAACCCTTGCCTTAAGCATTCCATCAAACAGACTTAAAAACTTTCTATCTTGTTCAATGTTAAAGTTATAATATTCTGTACATGGACAGGAATCAGCTTTGGCTGCCCTGAAAGATGCTAGTGAAATTCATCCAAATCTATTACGAAGCAAACTAAATGAAGTGAAACATAAACACAGATCGATAAGGTTTGTTTTGCTATCTTTTATCTTTAGTTTACTCAAAGATTTTTATCAAGCATCTTTAGAGACATCTCGGATACTATCGATTTGAAAACACAGTCACTTTTGAGAATTGAAAACACAGTCTTATATTCATTAATTTTATATATTAACTATAATTCAATTGCAGAAATTTAATACCCGGATTTGTTTTCTTTAAGCAGTTAAACCCTGTTTTGATATTTGATTTCCAGGAGGTTGCATAAAATCTTTGAAATCAATGTTTATCCTCTCACAATATGACATTTACTGTTGTTTATCAGTTGTATACGTAACATTTTTGGGGATGAATTTCTATCAGTAATAGTTGAACAAAGATTTATCCAGAAGTATAGTTTGCTTTGTGAAACATTGTGTTTATTTTTTGTTCATTTTGTGTTCATTTTGTATTTATTTTGTGTCTCTTTCATGTTTATTTCGTGTTAATTCCATATTTATTTTGTATTTATTTCATGTTAATTCTGTGTTCATTTTGTGTTCATTTTGTGTTCATTTATGTATACTTTGCGATTATTTTGCGTTCATTTGTGTTCATTCTCTATTGACTTTGTGTTTATTTTGTGTTCATTTGTGTGAATTTTGTGTTTATTACGTTTTATTTTATATACGTTTTGTGTTAATTCCGTGTTCAGTTTGTGTTTATTTCGTGTCAATTCCGTGTTGATTTTGTGTCAATTCCGTGTTCTTTTCGTGTTCACTTTGTGCTCACTTTATGTTTACTTTGCAGTTGCTTTGCGTTTATTTGTGTTCATTCCATGTTTATTTTATGTTTATTTCGTGCTCATTTTGTGTTTATTAAGTTTTATTTCATATTCATTTTGTGTTCATTTCGTGTTCAGTTTGTGTTCGTTTTGTGTTAATTCCGTGTTCTTTTCGAATTGATTTTTTGTTCACTTTATGTTTACTTTGCAATTCCTTTGTGTTCATTTGTGTTCATTATTTGTTGATTTTTTGTTTATTTCGTGTTCATTTGTGTTGATTTTGTGTTGATTTCGTGTTGATTTTGTGTTCACTCCGCGCTTATTTTGTGCATATTTGCATGATGTAAAACCGTCAGATTGATTTTAGGGTAAAGACCTTGGTTTGTGGTAAAACCATCACCTTATGCTCGCCTATTGTTTTTGAGAAAAAGGACAAAATTAATAACCTTACGATCGTCATATAGCTCCACCATTGGAGTGAAAATTAAGCAGTTTCAAAATAGCTCCATTTTCAGTCAAAACGTAAGGCTGTAACCTAACGATTTGGACAAAAATAATGCGATTTTAAATAGCACCCTTATCAGGCATAACGTTAGCCTATAATCAGTGGCGAAGCCAGGGCAAGAGAGCTGGTCCTGCTATTCGCCGGAGGCGACGTAAAGAAAAATGCGACGCCGAAGGCGATAGGGGTTGGGCCGCGCCCTAAATTTCTCAAGGAAACGCCCCTTTTGGATAATAGGTTGAGGTAACGCCTATTCCAGAAGGAATTTTATATTTATTTGGTTATGTAATTTAAACACAAAAAATTATTTCTCAGAAATCTGAGGTTGTAAAGTGAAATCTTTTTGCTTTTTAGGTAGATATGGGAGAATTACAAACATTTTCAAAAACGTTTTTACATTGGCAACTTTTATTTCTGGGTTGGGTAATAAATTAGTTATCCTTTAAGGATAACATTAATTGAACAATCAAAGGGCAATTATACTTCTTATATTTGAGTGATCAATAGCAAGATCTACAAGACAGGAAGTGAAATTCTCTAGCAACAAATGATAATAATGTAATTAGTATTCACTTCAAAATGATAACTGTCAATATGATTTGATTGAATTAATAACCTCAAATAAGCTCATAGGGCAATATGATAATAATGCACAAGCAAAAGTTATCTTCAAAGTTTCTTTAATCAGCAAATGAAAAATCACCCAACCCAGTAATCCGAAAATAAAATTTATTGAAGGCAGCAGTTCCTGTGATGATAAACAAGCTGAACTTTCATGAAGAGAACCATTCTCATGAAAATTTATTTAATCAGCAATCATGCCCTAAAATTTTCTTGGCAGTTGAGACACACACAAAGAACTCATTATATAGAAAAAGTTTTAAAATTACTTCTGAATATTTATTACAAAAACCTATTTTAACTTTCGGAAATCATTTATTACAAAATCAATTGCTACAAGACTTTTTTATCATTTTTATGTTTTGAGAAAACTGTTCTATTTATTGAAAGCAAACCTAAACATGAGCTAAGTTTCATATAATTTGCTAAAATATTCAGAAACCAAACTGATGAGTATTAAAATTCTGAATTTTAACAGTTCGTTCTTACAGTAATATTCAGCTACAATACTGAATAATTTTATATTCAGCTCAAGCAGTCATCAGTCTATTTGTAATTGAAAATTCCTCACATTCCTCTCCACTTGGCCTGTATCCTCAAAGAAGTCTGCATCATCTGATTCCTGGTATTCCAAAATGAAACTATCCGAGCCAAAGGGGGCACTTGGCATCCCAAGAAGGAAAGTAAATCCAAAATTTAGCAAGCCATCAGTGGCGGATCTAGACGAATTTCTAAGTACCGCTGAATTTTTTTGGGCCACGCTCTTTTTATTCGTTGGAAACGCCCTAAAATAAATTTAATATAACGCCCTAACAACACCTTTATTCATATCGGTGTTTAAAGAGAATGAACGGACATAAATCCAGCTTATCTAAAGACTATTGCTGCACAGCAATTGAAGCTATAATTCCACGGAATGTCCAACGACATAAGTGTTTTTTTTTTTCAATTTGATTGGCTACCAATGCGGCACTAGCCATTTATCTGTTGATTCTCTTTAATAAATTCATATCTCGTCACAAAACTAACATTTTATTGAACAAGTCTATAATTAGGTGGTAAAGGGTTTTTTCGTGATCCGTGTTTGGTCCACTCAGGATGTCCGTGAGCCGTGAATACACCTTTTCAATTAACGGCCTCGTTTTGGAATTTTTAAAATTTTTTTTCATATAAACTTTTTGACCCTGAATTTGGATTTAGCACCAAAAAGTTATTTCGTGTTCAAATTTTCACTCTTCTAGTGTTCATAATGTTAATTATATGAAAACAAAAAGCTTAAAATTCTGTAATGGAT
>JAYJMH010056105.1:0-12857 GCA_036873815.1 Phacellophora camtschatica | reverse complement strand
TACATTCACTGCCAGCTCCGGGGTTCGCCTTCGCTCTCCGCGTCAGCAATCACTAAAGTCGGAGTAGAACGAATTAATTGGCACAACAACTTTCTTTGTCCAGGCAGAATCAAAGCATTGGGAGTGATATTAGACCTAACTTTTCCAGTGATAGTAGCAATATGTCCATGCATTATTCTAATGTGGTTTTGTTAGGACTTTATGGAGTTGTAAATTAAGTGTTGTAAATTCAAATTGTGGTTCAGTAGAATTTTCCCCTGAGTTTTTATAGTTGATTGATTTTTGAAAAAATGGAGAAAATAGGTTTTTGAGAAGAACAAAAACTTCAACAAAGCACTAGTACTTGTTTTCGCATAGTGATATTCCGTAGCCGAGATGGTACTCAATTTTGACCAAACAAGAGTTTGAACAATTTAGAAAGCTACCAGAAAATTAAATGATTGGCCCTCTAAATGTGCTACTTTTAAGGGTCTGCAGTGGGATTATTACTTTTCAACATCTTAAATTTGCTGGTGTTGTGAATGGTTGGTAATATTCTTTGTAATGTATTTGTAATTTGTAGTTGTTGTAAATTTGGGAATTAATTGTGCTGTTGTAATTTTTTCTTTGTCTAATCCATGACTATGTCGTCATCTTCAAATTCAAGAAGGCCTACTAGATATAATGATCGTGATCGACGAACTGAAGGAGATCCCATTCCATTATAACTAGTAGGTCTTCTTGAAATTAAAGATGACGACATAGTGCTACCATTACTGGAAATGTTAGGCCTAAGATCACTCCCAATACTTTGATTTTGCCTGGACAAAAAATTTGCTGTGCCATTCATCCTTGTTTGCAAATCATTTGTAATTGGAACATATCTTTTTAGTTTGCAATCTATTATTAGTTTGCAATCTATTTTTTGTTTGCAATATATTTTTAGTTTGTAACATATACTTTTAATTAGAACAAATGTTTTTAGATGGAACATCTATTTTTAATTAGGAACATCTATTTCTAATTAAAATCTAGATTTTTAGTTTTGCAATGTAACTACTTAAAGTTTAAACACAGTATGTTGAGTTTTGAGTAAATATTGCAAGTTTGGCATGCAAACACTAAGTTTGGGATATAAATTAGCACTTTGTTCTTTTTGGCCGGAACGGCACGCCATAGAAATCAAAGCACAGGCGTCCAAATTGCTCCAAA
This sequence comes from Phacellophora camtschatica, assembly GCA_036873815.1. NCBI lineage: Eukaryota > Metazoa > Cnidaria > Scyphozoa > Semaeostomeae > Ulmaridae > Phacellophora > Phacellophora camtschatica. Next base: position 11,666 of record JAYJMH010056105.1, on the reverse strand, counting down.
TCCATACAAGCATCAGGCACCTTTTTATATGAGAAAATTTTTGTGACAAACACCAGGCTGAGATTTGCCAAGAAAAATAAACAAGATCAGGCTCAGATTTAAAAAAAAAAGATTGACAATGATGCACCATTTTCCACATAAATCACAACAATGTATGATTACGTTCATAATACGATACTACAGATCATCTTTAATGCCCGCAGGAACTGTGTGGCTGGAGGAACGCTCCCCCCCCCCCCATGAGTTGCAAGGATTAGATTTTTGTAAATGTAACTGATGTAAAATTGTGCAGCAGGCAAGAAAATGTCTTGATTTTAGACTTGGGGGCATTCAGGGGGCCAATACAACAGTTATTTGAATACATACACACTGGAAGCGCAACTGGCATTGTCAGTTGTTATTAAACTCGGTAAGTTACTGCTTGGCATGCCCGAAACGAACTAAGTCAATGAGCTCGAAACAACCGTCAGTAACGATTGCAAATTAATTTTGGGAAATCTGTTGATTCCAGAAAGACCAACTGTGGTACTTTTATCAACCATGCATGCCATTAAAATTGCATCAACAAATGAGAGCCTAAGCACTTAGCCTTCATGTGTTGTGAAAAAATTTTAGATTTGAAAACGTTCTACTGAAGTTTAAAAATTACTTAAATCTTGCTTTTTTATCAAAAACATTTCTTCCGATGAACTCAACATTTTCTTTCATTAGAAACTAAAACCAGACTCGACATTCAATCCAGCAATCTCAAATTTTAAATTTTGTTAGAATTTTAGATCAGATTTTTGAACAGCCTGGAAGTCAAGGTCAATCATCGATTTAAAATACATTTTCGAGTCGTTTTAAGCAAATCTGAAGAAAGAAGTAACAAAATATTTTTGACCCTTAACCCCCCAAAACATTTCACTCATTCCGTTCCTCTAGCCCAGTCAGTCCCATGTCGGAACAGCCCCCTTCATCCAAAGGTATCCTTGTGCCCTCACTGTTCCATTTTTAGGTCAGCTTCAGTTATTTAGAAGTATCTATTCCAAAATTTTATGATCACAAAGGAAATCGAGAAAGCGTCAGCTCATTCTCAGAAATGTAGAGGGCGTGACCAAAAAACATTTTATACTACATGCACACTATCGCATGCACACTGTTACAATGGACATGACAGTGCCAAAACAGTGCTTGATTTGGTTACTGCCTTAAAGTTGTTATTCTTATTTAAATTTATTTGAAAAAAATAAGAATAAAATAAGAAACATTTGAGGGTGAAAAGGAGCCAAATAACAAAAAACATCAGCCTCAGACAGAAGCAAGCTGTTCCCATACCAAACAATAATCACAGACGTAGATAAACATAACAATATAACAACCAGACCAAATATACATTGTGCACTCAAAAAGATTGATTGCCAAATATTCTCTGTTGAAAGATGATTGATGGTGTTGCTTGTAAAAGATGTCTAACTTTCGACTTAGTGAAATTCAGTTTCAAATAAGAGTTTCAAATATTTGGACAACACTCGATCCAGCATGCATGACTTCATTTTGTTGAAAAAAAACCGTTGAAAAAATGTGGTATGTTGAAATATTAGAATGTTACTCAAAATACTGGAATGAATCCAACCAAAACATTTATGTTTCTTTTTCATATGTGATTTGCAATTTTTTCGTAAAGAAGTTTTTTTTTCAAACAACTATACAGCTACTTAAGATTTCATCCTGTTCCCTGCCTCTGCCTCCTGCCCCTATCACCTGTTCCGTTCCCTGGCTTTTTTCTCTCATCAGTTTGGCTTTTAGCATGCATATTGACCAACAATCCCTGATTTTCACATTTTAAAATTTTGGTCGGTTTTATTCAATATGGCCAGCCACGCTGCAAGAAATTGCTAGATTTTTAGGAGTTGGGGTTGAAAAATTGCACTCACAGCATGGAATGTTGTTAAACCTTTTCAAATTTTTTCACAAAAGTCACAGCACTTGTGACAGCACCAGCTCGACGCAGCAAGAATAAACAAGAATGAACAATTTTCAGCAGCAACAACAGATTTTGCATTTAAAGAGATTCAAAAAATAACATTGTCCAGCTAAGCCATCAAGATTATTGGAAAGAAGTTACAGCTTAGCACCTATTTGCTTGAGGTAGGCTGGCCTGGTTAGCTCGCCTTGCATGGCTGCATGGGTAAGTTTTAATTTGCTTGATAAATGAAATGGAACCAGCTGGCTCGCCTTGTCAAGTGTGTTCCTAAAAAAAATTAGTTGTCTTTGGTGGAAGAAAACTTACCAAAGAAAATACTGTTTTGCTCGGCTAACCGGTTCGTAAGGTAAAATTTAGTAAAAGTATGGTAAAAATATATCTCGGTCAGACATGATCCTAATAGTGCTTAAGCGACATCTAGGTCAGGCGGGTTGGATTGCTTCCCATATGAAGACAAATTAAAAATATAAGGACTTGGCAGGTGAGATCTCGACTCGATCAATAAGCCCCGCCTGAAAGGGCCAGCTAGCCTCATATGAACAGGCCCTTAGTTTAGAATCGAACAAAAATAAGGGGTTGGAATTGTGCATTCAGAAGGGTACACTCTACGCCCACCGGTTTAACATGTTCTAAATAGATAATATCCATATTCTAAATTTTAGAATATGGACAGTGTCTATGCCAGGTGATCAACCGTACCATCCGTTGATTTAGAATATAGACAATACTCCATGTTCTAATCATCTCACAACTTCAACACCATAAACACAATAAATACCCCCCTCGCTGTCGCTGCTGCAGTTGTTGCGTACGATTTCGTACTGTGCTCTCTCTCTCTCTCTCCTCAACTGGATTACTGCTGATCATCATTCACTGGTAAGTTTTAAAGTTATTTAGCACACTTACTTAAAATGCAGGTAACCATTACTTGCAAATTAAAGTCAGTGATCTATTAAGGAAAAGCTTCTTTCCGTTCAGTAACAGTAAGTAATTGTAACAAGATTAACAAACAACGGCCTTTTACTTTTAGCACAATTTAATTAATATTAGGCCTAATACTAGCACTACTACTGTAACTGTTTGTTTCTGTTACATAAAATAAAATATTCCGTTTATTTGTTATTTAATTTATTAAGACCAGCCATAAAGTACTGCATTCAAAGCCAGTATTGACTGTGAAGAAAACAGCTATGTGATATATTATTGGTTTACTAAAGTTAAATCAAGTTTTTGTTCGAATCTTGCTCAAAACTGTTAAAACTTTAAACAACGCAAACAAAGCCATAAATTTGTTGCATGTTTTGTCACAATTTGAACGCTCTCGGCCAATCAGATTTTTGAATCAAATTAGGGCTTTTAACTAGGGCAATGAAGACTCGTACTGCTTTGTGCTTTTTGTGAGAAATTATGCAATTATTATATTGTAATTTAATGCTGTACAACCTTGTTGTTGTAACACAAACTGACAACAGACAAAACCCCCTCCAGAAAAAGAAAGATTTAGATTTTATGATGGCCCTTTGGTGTTGTCAGACTGCTTTTAAATTTACTTAATGGAAATTCAAGGGACATGATTTATTTTGAAATGAATCTGTTGTTTGTGTTAATCCTATTATAATAATAGGTATAAGCACAAACAAAAATGTTGATAAATTATTTCAACGATGGGATGCTTTCAACAATGGATACTGCCAAAATAGCCAAGGCATCCAAAGCAACTGGCTTGTCAGTGCAAAAAGTGAAGGTAATATTTTTCATAACATCATTTGGTGGAATGTTAAATTGTATTGCAAAATAAATATGTTCCAAATAGCTAGAAAGATAACCCACAAATAAATTTTTTTTTCTGCATTTCTATATGTATATACCAGTCATCTAGCACTAAAAGGTCTCAATCAAATAACAGTTACTTGATCAGGTAAACCATTATGCAATCAAAGAATTATATGTTGTCTCAAGATGTCAAGACTTTAATTTTCAAAATTCATGTACAGCTGTGTCCAACTCGAGTAGATTGTTTGCACACAGTGAAACACAGTTTTCTGACAAGTTGATTTCAATGATAGCAAAATGAAAACATTTTTTTCCCTTTTTTTAGTCACTAACAGAAATACATTATTATATTTTAGTTATATAATAGTAAATAATATGTAGCACAGTCTGTTTCTTGTAAATGTGTGTGATTACCCATATACACAAACATGTTGGCACATTCATGGGATTATAAATAGTTACTGGGATTTTATTGCATTTCTATTGTATTTGACTGTATTACACACATATATTTTTTTAGACAGACCTTTCATTAATTTTATATTCTTATTCTATAGAAATGGATTGAAAATTATAAAGGAAAAGAAGTAAGGAAGGCAAAACGTGTTGGTGGAAGTGAGGAGGAAGAAATTGAAAGGAAAAGGAAGAAATTGAAAGGAGAGTGAAAGGTTTCAGCCAGGAGTTTATTTTATAGGAGTTTGTCAAAAGAAGGTATAATATATAATATTAAATATGAATTTTTTTTATTTGATCCTATTTCTGTTCACTTAGCAAAATATTAGATCACCTTCAGCTGTTCAAAATAAATATATACATCCATATATATCCTTTTCAGTGAGTTGCACTGTTAATTATATAATGAGAAAAATTGAGTATTTTATTTTTCTTTATTTAGTCTTTATCAGTCTTTATTTTAAAACACTGACAATCTTTTCTGAAAAGCTTGATCCAAGATTTTATAAAATTGCTGATTACTGATACAATATGTTACGTCCAATTTCTGGGACTGCTGGTCTCCAATTGTGCAAAAATGATGATTTTTTCTACATATGTTTTATCAGACTGTTATTTAGACTGAATATTGCAATAAATGTATTTGTTGATAAAAATTCCAAATCCCTTTTTTTTAGGGAAATTGAAAGGATTTAAAAGCAATGCGGAGATAAATACATTTTTTGCAAGGGAGTGGGAAATGGCAGATGAAGATAAAAAGAAAGAAATGGAAGCTGAAGCCAAGAGCATTAATGAAATCAAAACTGATAAGATGACTGAGGAGGAAAAAATGATTCTCATAAAGCAACACAAAAAAAAGCTACTGCATGACGTTTGTAGACAACATGTTCACAAATATAGTAGATTATTGTAGTATATATATGTATACTGTATATATATCTTTGGTACTAAAACTATTAACATTATATTTGGTAGGAATTTTGAGAAATAATTTTTCAAAAATTTCCATTTGTCAAAATTCCTACCAAATATATATATATATATATATGTAGTTTTCAAATCTGCCTCTACCTTAGTATCTTCAAATAAATATATGCAAAATGAGATGAGATTACAATACAGTTTTATATGATAACTTTTTAGAAATTATTAATAGTCTGAAAAAGGTATATATATATGCACTAGTAAATTTGCACTACCTTAACTGCCATATTACTAGCTATAAACTGTTGCAAGTTTTGTTTTGAAGTCTTTAGGTAGCATAAAAGTTGTAGATTAGCATTTAAAACTGAATAAATTGTGAGTGTGTAAATGGTTCTTATGTGACATTTTTCAATGTAAGAAACAGCATACACAAACCAAGAAAAACTACAAAAATAAATGCCTGGAGAGTACATTTTAGTTGATTGATTAACCAAGTGAAACATGGGAAACTTGATATTTGCATTATATAAAGTCTATGCCCACTTCTAACCTACTGATTACACTGCAGTAGTGATGTTTTAATGATACTGACTGAGGTTGCATTCGTTTTTTAGATATCCATCCTAAAATGCCTTGGAATTGAAACAACCGTGGTAATGCTTGATGGAAACCAAATTTATAATTTTGGATCAGGGAAAGGTCTTGATTTCCTGGATGCACATCCTTCATTCAATTCTGAGATAAAAAAGTTTTATGGTAATTGAATTTGCTGAGAGTAGTAATTTTTAGGGTGAATCAATTGTTTTGCAAAATTGGATTACAATTTAATTGGCATATTGTAATGTGTATTATGTATTATCCCTCAAAATATTAAAACATTGATATGATACATTATATATATATGCTACGAGGGTCACTAGCCAACATTCCTCGCCTGTTGTTTTGGATTGTAAATATTAATTCAAAATACCAAGTAGAACTTTTGAACCCCTAAAAGGGTAAAGAACAGATTTAGAGCATGTTTTGGGGGAAAATCTAATTTTCAGGTTTTTGGTAGTTATTCTTTTGTCTTTAGACAGGTCTTGGAAGAGTTTTCTCTTTTTTTATATATATTTTGTATTTTTTTTAAATATTTTATTTTTTAAAGCTATTCAATCTTTAACTTATTTTTAGATTTTAAAATTAAGAAAATAAATACATTTTTTAGGTTTTAATTTAATATTTATTTATTTAAGGTTTTTATATTCATTTATTGTCTTGCTTTTGTGTTGTGTTATTGATTAAAAAATCCCCACAGTCCAAGTATACAAAATATTATTTGAGTTTTTTCAGCATTTTTCTATTTAATTCAGAACTGACAGATGATCGAGAGGAGAAACAATACACTTACAAGGACCTTCAACTGGTTTTCAATAAAGCATATGGTAAGTTGAAATATGAACACAAGTACCACACATACATTTATATAAACTCTGTGTATGCCAAGAAGGCCAAGGATTCAATGAAGGCAGTCCATCGTCTGAAAAAGCAATAGGTATGCTATTCATCACATTCTTGAAGCTATTGAGGCAATAGTGTGTGTGTGGTTGTTTTAAATTAATAGAAGAGCTGGAGGGTTGTCCAAAATCAAGGTGTGCAGTCTTACAATCGCATTTTAAGCAAATCTGGGAGTGCTCAGTATGCATTTTTGAGTGAAAATTTTCTTCTTGATATTTCAAATTGTGTGTCACCCTTGAACCAGAGCTTGAAAACAATGCCTGAAAATATAATTTTTTTATGTGTGGAAATTACCCTTAATTCAAACACGCTACATAACCTATAATGTTTGTTGTAATGTTCAAAAGAAAAAAATTAAACAACAAATCCTGTAAATATATAAACACAATCATATTGCTTAATGTTCTTATCAAAGTCTTAACGTTAGCCAATACAAAAGTACTATCATTGAACTGAAAAATAAATAGTAAACAGTTTTGCATATAGATGACTGCTCAAAATAGATGACTGCTCACAATTGTTTGAGTATTGAAGTATTTGACCTATTTGTTTTACAGCTAACGCGATAAACACTGAAAATGCAAGAGTGCCATATTTAAAAGGAAATTTTGAAATTGAGGGATTACCAGACAATGTCATTTCAAAAAAGGGAAATGGTTTGATCAAGAAGCCTAGTGACTATGGTCAAATACAATTAATTATGGCAAACAAAGATGAAATAAAATTTGTTGTCAAAGGTACATCAGAAAGTGTTCCAGAAGAAGGAAGAAACAGTGTTCCAAAAACTGTCATACCAGCTTGCCTCTTAAAGCTGGTATCAGTAAGGGCAATTAAGATTGGGGAACAAATTTGTGAAGAAGATGTAGATGTCCTTGTACAATTACGAGAAGAGGAAGCCAATTCATTGCTGGAAAAATATGGGCATTTCTTTAGCAATGATGCTCGAAAAGCCATCGAAAGCAACTCTGCTGCTGGGAAAGGAATTATCTTGCCGATTTACACTAAAAATAAAGGAAAGTTTTGGCTATTCTATTACAGTGGCAGAGTTTCTGATAATGAATTTGCACCACCAGAAACGTTGATACCAGGAAAATGGTTAGATTGTGAGGATGGTAAGAAAAAGTCTTACAGCAAACAACGTCCATAAAAAAGATAAACATAGTTTGGAAAAAAGATGGGACTTCGCTTTTTTTTTAACAGAATCTGGACAATGATAACATTTTTGATAATAGATTTTGATTGTAGTAACCTAATGTCAAGATTTCTAAAGATGACAAACATTTTCACATACCACTTTTACAATATTGGTTTTATTCAGTTTATATCTCTCCAAATTTTATTATGTAATGGCAGAAAATTTACAAAAATGAAAATTATATTACAGCCGTTTACATACTTGATAATAACAACTTTATAACAGATATTGCTTCCAACATTTGATTAGATGCCATGTCAAAATGTTTTCATCAAAAAATACAAACAGAAATTTCTGGCCAGTTTTTCAAGGTATGCAAAACTCACTATCAAAAAAGCTAATCTTTCTATTGATGAAAAACAGGCAGATGAAATACAAAGAAAAGTTTACAAGAGCAAAAATATTTCGTTTTAAAACCATGTGATAAAAGTGGGAAACTGCGTCTTTGGCCTAAAACCTTGTAGCCACATCAAGCCAATATTAAAAAGCAATGTACCTACATGAAGCCAATATCAACTTTCTATTGAAACTTTCCTAATCCATCTCTTAGGGACTGGCATGATTGACTATGATTTATATTCATATCCCAGCCAAATTTGTTAATAAATGCATGTTATTAATGGCACTTTGAGTAATTCAAATTAAAAAAACATCTGTAAGCAATTTCAACAGTGCACTGGAAAACGACATTAACAATTAGGATAGAACATACAGCTTGATTGACTGGTGGTACATACAAAACAAAAAATAACATTATTGCAAGCGCTCTGGTTCTATACTGCCAATAACTTTAATCAGCTGGCTTGCATGATTCAATAAAAAGTTAGTGTTTTGCTCAGTTTTGAATATCTGAGAGCGGCAGGTGCTTGCAAATGTTGCAATCCAGTTATGAAATGTGTCATTTTTCTGGGCACAGTGTGTGAGGCATAACTGTGCCAATATTTGTCCTAAGCAGTACAAGTCACTTGACATTGAAAGTTTTTCTTCCCTTCTCTTATCGATTTAATATGGAGACATGGGTTACCAAACTCTTTGATACGAGATTGAGGAATCTTGTAGGCATCTTCCACCAGACAAACATTTCCAAAGCCAGTGATAACTGGCAGCTCAGCACAATCTTATGGCTGATGCCTTCCACCAACTTTACAACAAAAACTGCTTCTCTTATGGAATCCACAAATCTATGTGTTGTGATATTTGAGCAGCCAACATAAGATAAGGCCAATGCATTTGTCAAAGAATCTGCTCGAATCCCAAATGCATGTGGTACTGCAGGGTGACTGCTTAAAAGTTGCATAATAAGGTATTCTTGGCTAGTTCTGGATAAATTAATTGTAAAGTAGTGCTTCACTGCCACTGGCATATTTTTGAACTCTGATTTGAAAATCATGCTTCTTTCTCCAGTTTTAATTTTTGTGGAGTTGTCAAGTTCAATCTCCTGAATAAAAGTTATGCCATACTTGAGCAACTCTTCATTTGTCATGAGTCTCCTATCAAGGGTTGAAATGGCAGCAATGTTGCGTGCACGCGCATTGACGAAACCTTGAGACTGCTCAAGTACTTCCCGTGAAACAAGTCCACTGCTCACTTGGTCCTTCAGTGACAGCTGCCTTTTGATGTTCTCCGCTTCTTCTAATGATTCTTGTGTCAGATACAATTCTTGACTCCTTTCAAAATATTTTTCCTGGGCAAGCATTCCGCAACGGCACCCATTTTTCTTTTTTCTTTTTCTAATGTTGCCTGTCTCATTGTTCTATTAAAAAAAAACGTACATCAATTTCTCACATTAATGTATTTGTAACAATAAATAAATGTTAAAGATGATATGCAACCACACTCAATTTGTGATAGGAAAAATTGACAAAGATTCTATTGCCAGTGGAGAAAATTCCCCTTTTTTCATTCAAGTGCAAGGAAATAAAAATCCCTTTCATAATGAAATATTTATTAACTTTTTAAATTTAAAAAATAGGAACAATTTAGATAGCATTGTGACCACTTTACTTTTGTCTATTTAATTATAACAAATTTTAAATTCTGCCTATTAGTAAAATAGATTGAGAATTTATCATAAAGCAGAAAGTAATTTTCAATTTACTTTTATCAGCAAAGTACAATTTCAATCACTTTTATTAGCAAAGTACAAAAAAAATCATGTTGAAAAACAAACCTTGTCCAAAGACAACTGGATTTCTCCAATTTGATCTTGGTAACTTTCCACATCATCATCATGACTTTTGAGATCATTACACTTTTTAGGTTCCAACCAATCAAACATGTCTACCGAAATTTCAAACTGTGTAACAAAAAAATTTTTTTTAAATTTATATGCACTGACAAGTATTTTTGAAATCAACATGTTTACATTAACTTTTGACAGTACATCAAGGAGACTTAGGAGAATAAATTCTGTTTTAAAAGTCTTTTTTGTGGTGCCTCTCGTTTTACCAAAATCAAATTAACAAACAAAGTCCTATTCATTTAAATGGCCTTTCTTTCCTCAAACAGCTAAAACACAAGTCAGCAATCTTTTCAAGTATATACAGTTTTGGTTTTCTGTGACACAAAATCATCAAGACCTTCAAAATGGACTTTGGTAAAAAATGAACACATTAAAACATTTTCAATGGTCAAAATTTACATTGCCTTTTAACCTTTACACAGCTGATGCTAAGCAAAGAAAGCATATGTGAGAATACATCTGTACCTGAAACTTGGCATTTAATGTTGCAATTTTGTTTTGCATCACCTCTTTCATCGATTTCCCACTTTCGTACTCTTTTCTGACTTGTTCCTGCAATAAAAATGCACCCTCAGAAACGTCTTAACTTCCTATGTTTCAAACATTTAAACTTTTTTGATTTTTGCTACCTTTCTATAGTGATAATATGAACAAATTTAAGTTTCAATAAAACTGAAAATGTACATTTAAAAAAAAAACCCATTCCAAATGTATTTTAAAAATTGCAACTTTCGTGAGAATGGAATTTAGTTAACTTTTTAGTATATTGGAAATGTGTTATGTTGAGGGTAAGTCACATTGCTGTCAGAAGCTGTTGCAGATTGGGAGAGGGCTAATTTTTCTAAGAGCATCATAGCACATAGGTTTAATTAATCAATTGTTTTAAATTGTCATTGTTCTTGAGATTTTTTGGCAGCCCCTGGTTCTGACAAAGCTGCAACATGTACTGAAGTGACAAACTTTAGCTAGCCTGTGTGCAGCCTCAATATTGTTCCTCGGGTAATATTGAGGCTGCATGGAGGCTAACTTTGATAGTTTTTACTTTGTGGTAATTTTTCACTTTGAAGCAGAATTACCAGTTATTGTATATAATATTGAAAATTTATCTTACTCGAACAGATTTTGACAAACGTGAAATCTTCCTTGTGCGACATGCATGATTCAATGTTTTGAATGATTGCTGTTCCTTGATTGCATCAACAAGATTTTGTATGATTGGCTCAATGATTTTATCTGCCATTCTCAGCACAAAAATAATTGCAGTTCTTCGAAAAATGTTTCTGGAAAAGAATGGTAAAATTTCAGAAATAAAGCATTTTTTTAACTGATTTGACAAATAGGCTGTTCCCTTAAGGCTGTTCCATAGGCTGTTCCATAGGCGTTGACGCGCGCAATGAATTCTGGTAGTTGTATTTAAGTGCGTTTGTTTTTGTGAAGGTTTTCTATGGTGATTATATGTGAATTTAGTATTTCTTGGTTTGCTTTGCTTAAAATATTGTTTAAAACGATGGAGAATTCGAGTACTTAAAGATCAGCACGTCCCTAGTTTTTTCAAAACTCTTGCCCGGGAAACAGTGCTGTGGAGAGTGGTAAAAATGAAAATTTAACCAAGAATA
>JAYJMH010056094.1:0-12857 GCA_036873815.1 Phacellophora camtschatica | reverse complement strand
GAGTTTAAAAATTACAATATAATATTTACAATTTAAATCTACAATAAAAATATTTACAAAATCATTAAAATACAGGAATGTCTTAAATTCTCCCGGGCTAGCATCTATGCTGACGACACCAGTATAACGATTACATCGAATGCTGTAGCGAAACTAGTTGAGGACGCAGATCAAGAGCTTTCCAATCTCTCTGAGTGGATGAGGGTGAATAAGCTTAGCCCTAATCCGAAAAAACCGAATTCATGATCATAGGGCATCCGCTTAAAACAAAATATTTTATGTATTTTGATTTGCTGAGGGGTTAATTTGTGTATAAATAATATTAAATGAAATGAAAATGAAATGTCTCTAAAATATTTATTTACATTCAACGATGTTTAAAATAAACAGCAAAACGAAATAGAAACAAAACGAAAAACATTACAATTACAAAATATAACATTAATCACCTTGTACCAAGTCTTCTGGTTTTTAATCCAAAAAATACAGATCTGATCAACTTTCCAAAACTAGCTGCATTTACAGCATCAATTTTGTTTTCTGTACAATGTCTTAAATAATGATTGTACAAAGTGCTTCTTGGCAAACTCACACCTTCTGTAGTTTCATAATTTTCAAGAAGCCATTGAACCTAGAGAAGCAATGCGACAAAAAATAGTGAAAATATGTCAAACAAAGAAGATATGTGCAAAAAAAGAAAATATTTTATAGAAATAAATAATTAGTATACCATGATTAATGGCGAATAAATGATAAAAGAACAAATTGAAATGAAAGAGGATAACATACTGTTGCAGGAGATGCCCTTGTAGTATGTGAAATTGGAACACGTTGATGGGCAGATTGTCCTGGTGTCAAATATGCTTGTTGTGCAACACCTATTGCCTGTGGATTCACACCAACACCTTGACCAGATGAAGTCGTTGGTTGGCCACCTTGATTCTGGTATGTTTGATAAATAGCGGCATTCTGAGGAGGTAAATGATGTGCTCCACCTTCTATATATGCAGGCACGCTTGAAGCTTGTGAATACATACCATTTTCATTATACGTAAAGCTGTTTGACCTACGAAGAAAACCAGTAATGGCCATGTTACAAACATTTCACTACAGATGCAGTGCTATATGGTTAAATGCAAAAACATCTAAAATAAGGGAAATATATACCGAATGAAAATCAATCATACCCACACACACACAAATCCACATTTTAGGTCCTGGAGAAACTTAACCTGTGTATACCTAGATCTTTAATGCTTTTGGAAATTATACCCATAGGAAGTAGCAAAAAGGCAACAAAAATTTCAAAGAAACTTTTAAAGTTTCAAACGCAATTTCGTTGACTTTCATTTTCAAAGAAACTTTCAAAATTTATCTAAATTCCTCGTAACAACAATATATCGTAGCAATTGACAACGGCGAAGCGGCGTTAGACTATTCAATAATAATAATAATAACAATAGAGCAAAAATAGGTCAAAAAGATTCCAGTTTGTTTACAAATGCTGAATGCCCGAGATTTCAAACTGAGCAAAAAGAATTGAAACGATTCAAAGTAAATTGGAACAAAGACATCGCTCATCTAAAGACTAATCGATTTTAAATGAACGTGACATCCACATAATATGTAGCTTTAAAAATATGAAATTTAGTGACCACAATCTCGTAGAATCGATGACTGTAGCTGATATGTAGTCATAAAAAAATTGTTGCCAAGGTTATAATAATCAGTCGTGCTAATGACCACTTTACAATAAAAAACTCCACTGCCGGCAAAAAGCAAAAGAAACATTGCCACAAGAAACAGAACGGAAATTCCAACCGAAAGCACATTTACGATGGCGAATCTTCGACCTCCTACTGCGACATATCCTACTGCGCCCGCCATATCGTTTTAATTATTCAAAAAGCTTTTCAAGACTCGAAGATGTAAAGGTCATTATCAAATTGAGTCATCGTCAAGCTGAATCTTAACGAATCAGCTGCTTCAATCAATCAATCAATCTGCTTCATCGATCGCTTGGCTGTTAAAAGAAAAGCGGACCTTTGAAGATATGTCAGCAAAAACAATATGAATGTTTTGCTGTATAGAAATATCATTGAAAGAAATATCAGCTGAGCATACGCAGAAAATGTTTGTTTCTTTCGCGTTTGAACGGTGTAAAGATTATTCCGCACGCTTTTAGTATCGAATAGGCGCTGGATAGTGACAGTGACCTACGTCCATATACATTTAACTCTATTTTACTACTACAGGTACAGTACTACAGGTACAGAATATCACGAGGGGGGCTTTTGGAGCCCCCTATCTAGCGTCAAATCAGTAAAAGATACACAGTTGAAACTTGCAGCACTGAAAGCCCCATCTTCGATTACTCTGATTAAATGATTTTAATTTTAAAATTATAACTACATGTTCACAAAAAAGGAAATTTTTTTCTCTAAAAAGTGCCCTATTCTGGTTTAGTCCAGATCGCAAGTCTAAATTAATTTCATAATCATTACAACGCGATGGATTATAACTAAGTACATGTGTATGATCATTTTACTGAAATTTGTTTATAATTCCTCTATGTTAAAACTCTAATTTATGTTATTATAAATATATACTAGTAGAAAAAAGTTGCGAAAAATGGTGTACATTTCTGTATATTGATTTTATTAACTTGTTTGGTGCTTTATTTTCACTTCGTCAATTTTAACTCTATATTATGACTATTAGTTATGTTTTAATGAAAAAATTATAAATTTTTATCATTCATTGTATGAAAAATGACGTAATCAAAAGGTATATATTCTTTGCTGACGTAAGCAAAAAAATATGTGTTGTACATCAAAAGATAGAGAATCAAAAACTAAATTCAACCATGCCAATATCAAGTCTGTTAAATATACACTCATTTAGAGCAGTGAAACTAAATTCCTTTGTTACTGGCTTCCAAATATGGCATTGTTTTGTTACGTGGCAGTGAAATTTTGGAAACAAATTTCTGAAATTTTGTGAACAGTCATAAATGTTCCAGAAGCCCCGCCCCCCCCCCTCGTGTCAAATAGGGTTATACATAAACTAATGTTAATATTTACACTCAAAATCCTCAGGGTTAGGGTTAGTGCATCCAACTGTCGCCACATAACTTTTGAATTCTTACATACAAAGCAAATTTCCAAGGCAATCAGAAATTCCCCTTCCAAATATTCATTTAAAATTTGTTTTAGAATAGGAGGGGGGGTTCGTTAGTTAATCTTCTTAGGTACTTCCTTCTCATACATCCCAATGTTGTTTTAAACCCCCTTTCCCCCCATAACTCAATTTGTGTTTATTCTATGCAAGAACTGAAAAAAATATCCCAACAATGATTGGTATAGTGGGGCTAAAAGGCATAAACCAAACTGAGAAAGAAAAGGCAAACATTATTTATTGACCACAAATTCCACGAAAAAACGCACGACACGGCGACCGATCCGCAAACAGAAAGACCATCTATTTCTTGTGGAATATAGGTGACCAATTTGTTTGCGTTTTTTCGCCCTTCGTGTCCACTCACTGGGAAAAAAATATTTTCGTTTTTGTCCACTGGAGAAATTTTGAGCTGGTCTTGCCATTAATGATTAGTGGCATTTGAGCTGGTCTTCCCATAAATGATTAGTGGCCTTTGAGCACCTAAAGTAAAATGTAAATTCTGTGGCAGTGAATTTCACATTAACAAACCACGGACAGCATTGGAGTATTTATTAACGAATCAAACAACATTCAAAGATTAATTTTTCATAGAGATTGATGAAAAATGAAATCATAGAGATAATAGGAAACCAATGTATCATTCTTCTCGTAACTTATATTGTCACAAGACGTTCCCCTCTAGCTTTTCTCTTCAAAAGAAAGCAAACAAGTATTGTAGTGTTTTTCTTTGGTTAATATGTTTAAACTGTGATGTTCGTTTTCTAGCTTGAACAAATATAAACAAAATAGTCTATGCCTCGTTTGCCAACATTGAAATGGCAATATGGAATATGTAAATATGGAAATTTTGAAATAATGCAAAATCTTAAATGTAACACACACACACTGCTTCAATTCGTACATGTTGCAACCTGATATTAACTTTTTAATAGTTATATAAACTAGAATGTCAGTCATAAATACAAAGCATGTGCTTCCGATTACAGCAAGCAAGAGGAAAAAACAGCTTCCATCCTAATTGGCTCGTTTGCGCTAAAAATGACACGTTTTCGCTTTCCAGAATGAATTTATTCTTGCTCTGTCGGATGTGTAAATTTATGAGCAGCCCTTGAAAGGGAATAGATTTTTATTTTAAGTAACTTCAAAAGTAACGATCCAAAAGATATACGTAAATTAGTCCTTCCTCCGAAATTTTTAGCAAATTATCAGTAATCTGGTTTTGTTTTTTGTGCCATTTTATCATTTAATCGTGTTGATGCGCTATCCGGTTCTCGGTCTCCATTTAGGGTTATAAAGTTGCATTCATACATATCTACCTGGGGCCATTAAGTGTATTTACGTAGGGCTAGACAATCTACATGGGGCAATAAATTGGTATATCTACCGGGTATCCTAAAAAAGGCTACGGATTACCTAAAATGAAAATATTACCTAAAATGCTACAAAAAGTTTATCAAAAATACCTTATTTGACATTTTTGATGTCTTGTAACTTGAGATATTATTTTCGAAGTTTAAATTGTGCATCACCCTCAAAACAGAGCTTTTGCAGAATAGCCTACCAAAAGTCTGTCATTTTGGAGAATTACCCTGATCCTGGTTTAAAACAATCAAGGTAGTCACAGCCTACAAGCTGTTTAACTGATGAGCATCGAGATTGTTGCCATATTCAATAGAAAAATTAAAAAAATTAAAATTGAATGTATGGTTAAAATCGTAATTTGACGTTTATTCCTTGTGAATAACTGCAACAATGAATTACACACCAACAATGAATTACACACCAACAATAGCTTTGTTTAGTAAAACTGTTATTTTCCAAAATGACAAAACCACAAACAAACATCAGATTCCTCCAAAATCAAATACTTTTCTTTCAGCCATTCTGCAAAAGCTCTGGTTTGAGAGTGACACACAATTTCAACTTCGAAAATTAATATCTCAAGTTACAAAGCACCAAAAATGTCAAACAATGTATTTTTGATTAAGTTAACAATCAACGAGTAACAGCAAAAACATTTCGAAGCATTTTAGGTAATATTTTCATCGTTAATCAAATCAAAAATCTCAAAAAAGACTCGATCAAATCCGTAGCCTTTTTGGGGCAACCAATTATATAGGGATAGACAATCTACATGGGGCTATAAAGTGGTATATCTACATAGGGCTATAAAGTGGTACATCTACATAGGGGTAGACAAGCTACATAGGGATATGAAGTGGTATATATAGTGGACAAAGATTTCCCCATAAAAACTGTTCCGTGACGCATGACTGCTAAATTCTCATAATTTTATGTTGTTCTTTAGTCACCAAATTATAAATTTGGAATATTTATGTAGGCATATTTAGCTTTCTATTCCTCGTGTAAAATTAACAAAATTTTGACTAAATGCGTCTCTTTCTTGTGCCTACCTTATCCCTTTCCCTTCTTTCTAACGATGATTAAAACACACAGCAAAAGTAAAATAAACATACAATATACAAATAAATAAACAACTTACAAATATCTAATTTATCCGAAGAAAGTTACAATTAATCGTTTTTATCAAAGATTTAGCCTACTTCTTTTCAAGGCACTCAGCTACAGTCCTACAGATGGGCCAGCTTTAGAAACATTTTTCTTATGAAAGTTAAAATTCACTGGAATGAACTTTCATGTAGTACTTCTACAACAGTTTTTTTTGTTTGGAAGACCTTTTTGTTTATAAAGTGACGTTTATATAATTTTCAAAACAGTTGGTCTGATTCTTTAAAGAGTTTGTGACAATTTGAAAAAACCACGTAAGAAAGTTTCCTCCTCATCAATATAAACCGCAAATAAAGTAAAAAACCAAAACAAAATAAAACATTTGAAAACAGAAATAGACGGCTTGATAAGAAGTACAGGAAAATTGAGCAAACAATTGATAGCTGGAGAGTTAAACCAACAGCAAATTTGATGAGAAATAGATCGTATGAACTATTATATATTTACATTATATGTCTATATCTGAATTCAAATGTTTGCCAAAAGTCGTTGGGACCATCACAGTCGTTGGGACCATCACAGTCGTTGGGACCTAATTTTAGTGTGCAGTGATAACCAATTCGTGCCGTGATAAAGTGAAACTGTGCAATAGTGATAAAAAGTAAAAATATGCGTGCAGTGATAACAGTACAGAAATGTAGAAATTCTCCTTGGAAAAACGCTTCTCGGTTGAAAAGTCTTGCCATCGATTGCTTTTAGAGGGCGTGGGCGCATTTTAAGCAAGTCCGAAGAGACGTGGCACATAACATTTCCTTTCCTTCGGGGAGTACCCCCTCAGATCACCCTATAACTTTCCCTTTTAGCTAAAATGCACAGCCGTGATAATTCCTTTAAATTTGGAATGGACCCTCAATAGGATTTTTAATACTATAACAAATTATTCTTTGAGTGTCAGCATTTACAACATAAATTAATTCCTCCCCTTCCCCCGAAAATAAATCAGCAGTGCTCTCAGGAGAAGAGGGAAAAACTGGAGTAGAAGCCCAAAGGATTACAAGCTTAACAAATTTGAGTATTCCAAGACATTTGGCAAGAATTTTATGTTTACAAGTACAAAGAAGAAAGAGCCAAAAACAGATGTTAGTTCAGTTAAATTTAAGTATATATAGAAATAGAGCCCGTATTGCAACAATAACAATATTTATTCTATTCAACTTACCGAGCTTTTTTTTGCATTGCAGTTTAAAAACTATGCCATTTGGAGAAACGTAGCAACGATAACGTATGTTTTCATTTACATAATTATCGTTCTTTATAGACTGCTCCTGGGTATGCTTCGGTATTTGTCCTCATATCAAGACTTGGATAATATCGTCAAATCTTAATTGTGTTCATTGTGTCTGCCCATGGCAATGATAAATGATAAATGTATTGAGAACCTTTACAAAATTTGATATTTTTTCTCTCTGAATAACTGTGAATCAACATAATTCTTGCCACATTAAATCAAACTAAATTTACTCACGAGTGAATTAAAACAAACGAGTTTAAAAAATACAATTGCCGCACATATTTTACATTCCAATGCAAAGTTACTATAGCGCTGCTATAGTTTCCATTGTGATTAAAGGTGAAAGTGTCCATTGAAGTGGGAAGCAAGCAAAGAAAAATACAAATAAGGTAGTGAATAATACCAACCGTAGGCTACTCAAATAATACCCAGACCATTTGTATTGAGACGAATAGTATTCGGGCATCATATCTCAGTGCAAAAACAGTGTGGTTCTAGCGTTTCATCAGAAATAAAAAGTTGTTGAAAATAAGCTGATTCATACGATTATGTTCAAATACAAAACACGCACCTCCCCATAATGAGTGTGGTTTTATATCGAATAGAACACCAACAAGTAATGAATATTCATCCTTTCATGTTGAATAGAAATGGTTGTCATGTGTCCAACTGTTTCAAGACAAATGACTTACTGAATGAACCTGCAGTTGCTATACATATCAGATACTACGTTACTGTGTATTGGATGGATGAAACAATCTTGACAAAATAGCACTTCTAATAGTTTAATTACGATTGTTAAAACGAGGCAAATGACATTGAGGTCAAATGCATGACTCATCGCGCAGCGCAGATTTGATGTTGTGAAAAATAAATGTCACCAAAATGTAAAAGTAAAATCGGCAACATTACTATATTAATTACCAGTAATGTTTTTTTCATAATATTTTAAAGAAAATGTGTGAATCGCAGCCAAAAATGACGTAAATCCTTGTGATATTGACAGTCTGCATCAATGAAGGAAGAACAAATAGCTTATGTTGCTATGCAATTTCAAAAGATAAGACATGCATCCAACTGCCAGCGATAGAAAGCGAGATCAAAAAAGATGAAAACTCAAGTGAAACTAAAGGACTTTTCAGTTCAGAATAGAAAACAAAGCAATAAATAATAGCAAGAAAACAAAGCTCACTAAAAATAGGAAAACAATTTCAAATACCGGGGGGTATGTGTCCCACGGTCACACGGGAGTAAGATGGGTGGGTTATATAAAATTTTTATAAGCCCACCCATCTTTAATGTTCTAATTTTTCTGTGTATTCATGCTTCATTCCAAATAATCCAACGTTATGGAGAATTTTTACTATCCAACCCAACATTACGGCATTTTTGCTAAAAATCATACCAATGTTTAGAGAATCTCTCTCTCTGATCCCAAGTTTAGAATGTTTACTAGACTGATCATGTGGGTGATTAGAAGGCAAACCATTGTAGGCCATTGTGTTATAAAAATTATCCGTGACTGAGGGTAAACACAAACACAGTTAACACGTTAAAACGTTGACTTACATAGCGGAATGAGTCATAATAGAAGATTGATGATGATCTGCATTTGAAGAAGGTGCCATTTCGTGGTGTTGATACTGACCCTGTTCGTTGCTGTTGGAGAAGCCTGCAAAAAAGCAATCCAGTGTTATTTTTGTGTTAATTCCGCGATTCCACAAAATTCTAACAGGAAATAATAATAGATAGTAGATAGCAATCATGAAAAATCAGATAAAAATGATAAAAAATAGTTTACAAACTATCATGACATTATAACAGAAAGTAGAAAAATGTAGCAATGACCTATCAAATTCAGAAAAAAGGTAAGAAAAAATAATCCCTTCATGTAAGGTTGGACAGAGAGCAAAAAAAGCTAATCAAAATAATATAAACATTTAGATAAAGGGCGTCATGAAAATGTTATGATAGGGAAGGGGGGTGCCAAAAAATTTCTTGAATTTTTAAGATTCCATTTAACGTGATCTCAGCGATTGCTTATATGCAGGCTGAACAGGCAGCCTCAGATTAGCCAACGTGCCATGCCAATAGCCGTCATGAAAATCTTTCATTGAATTACTTTTAACAGAAATTAAAACAAAAGTAAAATTATAGGAATTATCTTGGCACATAAAATAAACAACTCTTTTCAATAGTAATTGAAACCATGGAAACAATCAGTGAAGTGGATCAATTTTATTAATAAAACTAAGTTTTAAAAAGAACTGAATTCAAGGAAAGCAAGGCTGCTTTTGAATTAAGACAACAAAAAAAAAGGAAGGGAGGTGCCCATAAAATAATTAATTTAACCAGATAAAGTAATGATTAGTATGTTTTTATTGCCATGGACACAAGATAATTGTTATTTCAAAATCTTAATAATAGTAAGTTCACTGATTTATCTCTCATTATGTTTGCATTGTTAATGGTTATTTCTATTCACCACACCATAGAAAATCAAAATTTTGTTTCTTTTCTTTCAAGTTAGACAAATGTGATTCGGTATCTTTACCTTACCTTTTATTTTATTAACCCTACCTGGATCGGGGCCCCCTTACTCCATTTAATGACACAACTCGAAAGCATTTGCTCAAATTTATTTTGTATTGGTTGCGGAAGCTTGCATTGAGATTTATTATGGTTAAGATATTTTGAAAGAAAACAAAGTAATATCAGGAAAGGGGGAAATAACAAATAGAAAAATAGCGAGAAACAATAATAAGTTGTGAGATATGATGTATTCCTTTTTCAAGAATATTCAACAAGCTTCCTGGTAATCTTCCTAAGATCGAAGGGGAAATTGAACCCATAGTTCCAATCTTCCATAATCTTACCATACCTGACGGTAAATTCACTATGGAAGAGTACAAGGAGACCAAGGCAAGCATCAAGTGTGTGAAGTCTGCGGAGAAGATGGGTGATGCCAGAAGTTCTTAAGTATGTGTGCAAGGGAATGGCTCGAAATGCCTGCAATAAATCGCACAAGATCTGGACTTCAAAACTCAGCACCAATCTTGTCAAAGTAAACATCTGCAAATTCACTGTAGAGCCAATAACCCTCTATGGCTCTGAGACATAGAGACTCACATTCACTCTCCAACCAGATTCAAACTACTCGTAGATCTAAGGTTAAATTAACAATTCCCTTTCATAAAAGCACCATAGGCCAAAAATGCTCATCATACATGGGCTCAAAATTGTGGAATCAATTACTATCTGATATTAAAACTACAACTAGTGTAAACTCTTTCAAGCATAAAATCAAAAACTGCTATATGCAAAATTTACTAAAGAACGAAGATGTGAATTTGATGTACCGATAATTTTACTTTTTGTTTCTTTTAATTTTTAGTAGAAGATGATGCTTTTTTTGTTCATCTGTTAAACAACACCTCTAAAAGAGACCATCACGGAATTAAGGTCGCCTCGACCTTTCTGATGTTATCCCTGCCACTCTAGTTAGGTATTTTGTAATTTTTTAAATGTTTTTTATTGATTGATTTTGTGATTTTAATACTGTGTAAATATTTTATAACTATAATTTTGTTTTTAACCGTGTAAATTTTTTTTTCAAAGACGGGGCTAGAAGAGTCCAGTTTGCAAGAGAGATCCATGAATGAGATTGTATCTTAGGAAGCGAGTGCCTGAGCAAGCTGAACAGTTCCCGTCAGATCACTGAAGTTAAGCATGCTCGGCGGGTCAACACTTGGATGGGCAACCTTCCAGGCAACTGACCAGCTCGTTTCCTTGTCCTTTGGAGGGGACATTAAGCCAGCGGTCTCATGCCCGGAAGCGGCATGTTCACCCGTGTTCCCTGCTGGAAACAAGTCATCTTGAGACTTTCGCAGGCCGGCATGTTAAATACAATCACTCACTCTAGTCTCGTAGAGGCGAATGGTGAGTGGCAGAAAGTGTCACAAATTGACATTTCCAGATGTTATTGTTACAGAAATTGAGTTGGAGCATCTGAATTTGACCACGCAAGACAGAGAAACCTGGAGAAAAAATGTGGATTCAATCTTGACTGTGGCCGCAAAATGATGATGAGGGGATGATGATGATGAAATATGTACTGTGGATGCAACTGTACTCTATTTCATCAAAAAAGCTTATAGATCTGTTGAACTACCCGAATTACGGAGTGCAGTCAACATTGTCCCATTACCCATGGAGTACAGTCAACAATTTTTACTAAAAATGTCCCATGAAGCACAGTCAGCAAATTTTTACTAAAAACATAAATATATTGCATATTTCATTTATATAAGTCTTTATTTGCATGACATATCTTTATGGGGACTATTATGGAGTCAAGGTTTTTTGATCTTAAAATACTATCCCTGCCACTCTAGTAGAGATACATAATTTTTAAAATAATATTTTACGCATTTTTATTTTTATTAGTTTAAGTATTTTTTATCACAAAAGTCCATGATGGCAGTGCTGTACGTCGGATCTGTTTAGATGCTTGCGGCGATGTGAGTTAAAATAATATTGAGTACTAACTCAGCAAAACAGCATGAGAAAAAGATAAACAGATTAATTTATTGACTGGTATTTCGCCCCAGCACTCAGGGCTTCTTCAGAGACGACATATTCTAGAAGAAGTATGTAGCACCATCTAAGCAGCTGATACTTTGCTGAAGGTAAAGTGACAAATTCCCACTTTCTGGTTTCATTTCATTATATAATCCACATGTGCCATTATTTTCAAGTAAGAAGGAATCTGAAATATCATAATCTCCCACCTCCAGAATTTTTATATTGACTGGCTCCAACTTCAACAACAGTTGCGATAGCAACACTACCAGGTTGAATTGATGTAGATCCGCCATGGTGCCCAATACCTCCCACAGAAAACCCTGTCTGCTTTGTGAGTTGGGCTGATCCACTCTGAGATGAGCCTGGAGACCTTTGACCAGACATTGATTGTGGTGATTTTGATACTTCAAAAAGGCCTTCAACTTTTAAATGTTGTTGAGGTTGCAATTGTTTATCTTCAGTGTTTGCTGTGTTTATCACTGTTTGGCCTGATCCATGTGGAACAAATTCCATTAGTATTATAACATAAAGCAGGCTGCTGGCTTGAAATTTGTTTCCTTTGAGATTTCACCCTATGAAAAATTGAGTAAATATATTGGTTAAAATCTCCTGAATGGACAAACAAAATAAAGTGTATATCTTCAATGATAATTAAAGACTTTAAGAAATTTAAAAAATATAATGCTAAAGATAAGCCACATTCCATTTTGCTAAGAAATTGTTTTGATTTTCATTATTCATTCATCATTACTTTTGTATCTTGTGTGAAATTTGGTTGGCTCTCTGGACTATTTTATAAATATTTTTCACTCAAAACTTAATGCTTATAAAACCCATTGCTATGCCACGAAAATTAATCATAATTGAGACACACAATTTCTCAGCCTCAACTGAATTTGACAACATAGTGAAAAAGAGAAATAGCAAAATAAAACTGATAAAACAAGACTCCATAGATTTTAGTGCTATATATTCTAGATGCCATGCTTAGAAGTTGTATCTGATATTTTGCAAGCCCATGCATTTTTCTGTGAATTTTTGCTAATCTTTACTTTTGTTTAATGTTACTTTAAATACTTAATGATATTAAAATCTTTGAACTTTAATTCTATTTTGACATTTACATATATACATTTTTAATTTCAATATAATGGATTTTAATTTATCTAAAGTGTATATCTTCGATTATAATAAAAGACTTTAAACTTTAAGACATCTTTACATTTTTAATTTCAATATAATGGATTTTAATTTATATAAAGTGTAAATCTTCAATTATAATAAAAGACTTTAAACTTCAAGACATCTTTACATTTTTAATTTCAATATAATG